>CAAKHF010024914.1:276899-444956 GCA_901007745.1 Hippocampus kuda
GGGGCCCCGCCGCCCGCCGCCCCCGCCTGCAGCGCGGCGGCCCCGGTGCCCAGGTCGCTGAGGGACTCCACCAGGATCAGCGCGGCCAAAAGAAAGGTCCAACGTCCGAACAGCTCCGGCGGGAGCAGGCGCGCGGCGAACACCAGCTCCAGGGCCGTCGCAGCCGCTCCGGCGAAGCGAGCGACCCCCAAGACCAGCGAGCTGCCCCAGAGCCTGCGCGGGATCAGCTCGTCGGGAGGGGGCATCGGCTGGATCGGTGCGCGGGGGCGAATGCGGCTAGAATGGGTCCGGGCGGGCGCCACACGGGGGCCGGCATCGACGAACGGAGACCCTCTGACATGTCCCGAATCGAACAGGAATTCGCCATGGTCGTCGATGGCCTGGACGGGATCGCGCTATCGCTCGCCCGCAACCTGCTGGAGGCCGCCGGGATCCCGAGCCTCGCCCACGGGCCGGACTTCGACGTGGCCGAGCTCGGCCGGGCGGCCCACGACCAGGTCCGGGGCCAGGCGGTGTACGTCCCCACGGCCCTGCTCGAGCGCGCCCGCGGCGTGTTGCGGGAGGCCTGGGGGGAGGAGCTCGTCCCGCCCCGCGGCGAACAGGCCTGAGGGTGGCCCCGTCCCGGGGTACGGCCCGGGTTACTGCCCCTGGCCGCGGGAAAAGCCCCGCTCGCCGTCGAAGGTGTAGAGGTTCTCGGTCTTGACGAAGTCGACCTTCGCGGCCGCCAGCGAGCCCAGCAGGGCCACCGCGTCGTCGGTGCGGATCGGCGCCCCGATCTCGTCCAGGTTGCTGAAGCGGCAGCGCCAGTGGTCACTGCGGAAGGTCTCGGGGAACCCGTCCGGCCAGACCTTGACGCCACGGTTGGAGATCATGCGCAACTCGAGGATGCCCTTGCTGGCTTCCTGTAGCTGGGCCGCCAGGACGCGCGGATCGCGCTCGTCCTTGGCCCAGTCCACGAACACGTCGATCCCGACGAGCTCCTTGTGGGCCGGTTCGGGGCGCGCGTCCTCGGGGGGCAACACGAAGACCTCCTTGCCGCCGTGCAGCGGCCGGGCCAGCTTGCGGGGGACGTCCCCGAGGCGCTGCACGATGGCCTCGGCGAACCCGTCGGTCCCGACGCGCTCGGTGCTGCGCTGCTGGCTGTAGATGTCGCCGGTGTGAACGCCGTCCTCGAGGGTCTTGATCCAGGCGTCGTGGATCACCTGGGCGATGTCCCCCTGGCCGATGTGATCCAACATCAGGATCGCACCGTGGAGCAGGCCCGAGGGGTTCGCGATCCCCTGGCCGGCGATGTCCGGCGCCGAGCCGTGAATCGCCTCGAACATCGCGATGTCCCGGCCGATGTTGGCCGAACCGCACAGGCCCACCGAGCCGGCGACCTCCGCCAGGACGTCCGAGATGATGTCTCCGTAGAGGTTGGGCGTCACGACCACGTCGAAGTGTTCGGGGCGCGAGGCCAGTCGGGCCGTCCCGATGTCGACGATCATCTCCTCGGCTTCGATCTCGGGATACTCCGCGGCGACCTCACGGAAGATCTTCACGAAGAGCCCATCGGTCATCTTCATGATGTTGTCCTTCGCGAGGCACGTGACGCGCTTGCGTCCCAGGTGGCGCGTGAAGGCGAAGGCGAAGCGGATGATGCGCTGGCAGCCGGGCCGCGAGATCAGCTTCAGGCACTGCACGACCTCGTCGGTCTGGCGGTGCTCGATCCCCGCGTAGGTGTCCTCCTCGTTCTCCCGCACGCAGATCACGTCGAGGTTCGGGGCCCCCGGGACGAAGGGGTGGTAGGAGCTGCAGGGGCGGACGTTGGCGAACAGGCCCAGGGACTTGCGCGCGGTCACGTTCAGGCTCTTGTAGCCACCCCCCCGGGGGGTCGTGATCGGGGCCTTCAGCCAGATCATGTTGCGCCGGATCACGTCCCAGGCGGCGCTGTCGATCCCCGAGGTCTCGCCGCTGAGGTACACCTTCTCTCCGATCTCGATCTCGTCGAACTCCAGCCGGGCGCCGGCCGCCTCGAGGACGTGCAGGACCGCCCCCATGATCTCGGGACCGATGCCATCTCCACGGGAGATCGTGATCCGCGTCGTTCGATCGGAGTTCGAGGGCGCGGCGGAGGGGGTCGACATAATGGGCTCGCAGTGGGGCGAAGGGGGGGCCGCGCGGATTTCCGGGGCCCGGGGCGCGATTCAGGGCCGAAGAGGATCGTCGGGGGTCCGGAGGCCGTCAAGGTCGCAGGCTCGGAACGCTGAGCGGTCCGCGGAGAAGCGGCGTCCCGGACGTGCCTCGCGCGGACGCGGGGTCCCTCCGTCGCTAGACTGACCCGAGACGCGCAGCTCCGATGGACCCCCTCGATCCGGCCAAGCCCCAGGCGACCAGCGCCCCCCCCGGCGACCCGACCCGCACCCCGCCCGGCGACCTCCGCCTGGAGGGGGCGTGCGTCGCCCTCGTACCCGTCGTGCCGGAGCACGCCGCGCCGCTGTTCGGGCTGATCCACCGCCGGGAGGAGGTCCTGCGCTGGTTGCTGTGGGAGGGTCCGGAGACCGTCGAGGAGCTGGCCGAATCCTATTCCGCCTGGCACTTCCCGTCCGAACAGGGCCACGGCCTCCACCTGGCGGTCCTGGATCTGGCCCGGGACGGACGGCCCGTGGGCACGATCGGTCTGCGCTTCCGGGCGCGGGGGACCGGGGATCTGGGCTATTGGCTGGCCTCGGAGGCCTGGGGACGCGGCCTCGGCTCCGAGGCGGTCCGGCTCCTGTCGCGCTATGCCCTCGCCGAGCTGGGGGCCGAAGCTCTCTGCGCCTGGGTCGACGTCGGCAACGGCGCCTCGCGCCGTGTTCTGGAGAAGAGCGGCTTCCACCTCGAGCGGACGGTGCCGGCCAAGGTGCAGAAGCGCGGGCGGGCCGTGGACCAGTGGGGGTTCGTGTTGACCCGCCACGGCGTGGAGCGGGTCGCCGGCGCCCAGCGGCCCTGAGCGGGGCGGCTCCGGAGTCACTCCGGGACGAGGCCGACGCGACCCAGGCAACCTACGGCTAGGGCCGGCGGGAGTCCGATGATCGGGATAGGCTGGTAGCGGGCTTCTTCCGGCGGAATGCGATTCCAGAGGGGCTCACGGAACTCCTTTCCGATTCTGTTGGAACCTGCTCCGTCCGCCACCCCGTCAGGCCTGCGCAATGAGCCATCTCCGCAGTATCAAGCAACTCCCGACATCGGAAGAGATCGTCGCCGAGACACCCCTGTCGGCCGGTGCACGGGCGGGCGTCCTGCAACACCGCGAGGAGGTGCGCCAAATCCTGGCGGGTACCGATCCCCGGCTGCTGGTGATCGTGGGGCCCTGCTCGGCCTGGCCCTCGTCGGCGGTCCTGGACTACGCCCGGCGCCTCAAGACCCTTTCGGAGGAGCTCTCGGCGGCCCTGAAGCTGGTGCTGCGCTGCTACATCCAGAAACCGCGTACGACCAAGGGTTGGACCGGGCCCGTCAATCAGCCCGACCCCTTCGCCCCGCCGGACATCGCCGCGGGCATGCGCTACGCCCGGCGCATGATGGTCGAGGTCGTCGAGATGGGGCTGCCCATCGCGGACGAGGCGGTGTTCACCCACAACGCGAAGGGCTTCACCGAGCTCCTGAGCTGGGTCGCGATCGGCGCCCGCAGTTCCGAGGACCAGGAGCACCGCATCTGGGCCTCGGCCCAGGGCTTCCCGGTCGGGCTCAAGAACCCCACCGGCGGGTCGATCGGGATCGGGGTGAACAGCGTCCTGGCCGCCCAGAGCCAACACACAGCGGTGTTCGACGGGTTCCAGGTCGAGACCTCCGGGAACCAGGACGCGCACCTGATCCTGCGGGGGGGGGCCTCGGGCCCGAACTACTCCCTGCACGATCTCTACCGGGCGCGCAAGTTGCTCCAGGACGCGGACGTCCAGAACCCCGCGCTGTTGGTGGATGCCAGCCACGACAACTGCAAGATCGACGGGGTCAAGCACCCCGAGGTCCAGATCGACGTCGTGCGCGAGGTCCTGTCGAACCTGCGCGTGCGCTCGGAGCTGCAGGACACCGTGCGCGGCTTCCTGTTGGAGAGCTTCATCCAGCCGGGCAACCAGAAGCTCGAGCGCTGCTCGACCGAGAGCATCGACCGCAGTGGCCTTTCGGTCACGGACCCCTGCCTGGGGTGGCGGGAGACCGAGGACCTCCTGCGCGACACCGCCGCGCGGGTCTTCGAGCTGCGGGGCGGTCGTGCGCGGATGAAGCGCATCAGCTGACCGAGGCGCCCCATGTCCCGTCCCTCCGTCACCTCCCTGCGCCTGGGCGTCTTCGGCAACGGAGGCTCGTTCAGCGAAGAGGCGGGGTTGCGTTGGGCCGAGGAGCAGGGACTCAGCCAGGGCGCCGGGGTCGAGCTGCGGCACCTGGTGGACATGCGCGGCCTGCTGCTCGCCCTGGAGGCCGAGCGGATCGACCGTGCGGTGCTGCCGGTGCACAACTCCCGCGCGGGCCTCGTGCTGCCGGCCCTGCGGGCCCTGGCCGGGCGCAGCTTCCAGCCGGCGGGGCAGGTCGAGCTGCTGGTGCGCCAGTGCCTGTGCCTGCGCTCCGAGGAGGTCGACCTGCGGGGCATCGAGGCGGTCGCCAGCCATCCCCAGGCCCTGGCCCAGTGTGCCGGGACCCTCGACGCGCGTCTGCCCGGCACCCAGCGGGTGTCCTGGAGCGATACGGCCTCGGCGGCCCGGGACTTGGCGGTCGGCGTGTTGCCCGCCGCGACCACGGCGATCCTGGCCTCCGAGCGGGCGGCCCGGCGCTTCGACCTGTTCGTGTTGGAGGACAACGCCCAGGACGACGCGGACAACCGGACGACCTTCGTCGTCCTGGAGCGTGGGGCATGACGGGCCGCGACCCCCAGGACGAGCTCCGGGACCTGCGGGCCGGGATCGGTGCGGTGGACGAGGCGTTGATCCGTCTGCTCGCCAAGCGGTTCGACCTCGTCGACCGTCTCGCTGCGATCAAGGGCGCCGCCGGGGTTCCGGTGGAGGACCCCGAGCGCGAGCGCGCCCTCTGCGCGTTGTACGAGTCGATCTGCGAGCGGGAGCAGTTCGACGCCGAGACCGCCAAGCGCATCTTCCATGCGATCTTCGCGGAATCCAAGGCGCGGCAGCGCAGGACGCGGGACGAGGCGGTCTGAGGCGTAGCCCGCTCCGGATATCATGGAGCGCGTGGCGACCCCTCGAAGCGACCGTTCCGGGCCCCGGCCGCTGGCCCTCTGGCCCCTGGTCCTGTTGGTGGGGCTGGTGGCCCTGCAGGTGCAACAGGCCTTCGCGCGCATCGGGGTGCTGCGGGACCGCCAACGGGCACAGTTCCTGAACGCGGTCGAGCGCATGAACGAGGAGGTCGCCTCGGCCGTCAGCGCGGACGTCGCCCGGGAGGCGGCGCCGGAGTTCCGCCGCGTGACCGCCTTCCAGCCCATCGACGGGGTGGGCAACCTGGTCGTCGAGCCGGACGGGGAGATCCTCGCCCTGGACGCGGTCGCCCTGACCCTGGGGTTCGCGGTCGGACAGTCCCTCGGGGAACGCTTCGAAGCGCCGGTGCTGGAACAGGTGCGCGGGAGCGAGACCCGCATCCGGGGGGCCACCGCGCGGTTGTTCGTCAGCGGGGTCGGACCGGAGGGAGCTCGCTTCCGCCTGGTCAGCGTCGTCCCCGACACCACCCTGTCGGAGAAGGCCGAGCCGGCCCGCCAGGAGGCCCGGGCCATCGTGGTCGTCACGCTGCTCTCGACCGGCGGCCTGGCCCTGGCCGGGCTGATGCTGCACCGCGCCAACCTGCGCGAGCGCGAGCTGCGCGAGCGCAGCCGCCTGCTGGAGCGCGAGCGTCTCCTCGCGGAGCGCCTGGCGACCTCCGAGCGCCTCTCGGCCCTGGGCCTCCTGACCGCCGGGGTCGCCCACGAGATCAACAACCCCCTCGAGGGGATGGCGAACTACCTGTCGCTGCTGCGGGACGACGACCTGCCGGAGGCCACGCGCCGCGAATACGTCGCGCAGGTCGAGCACGGGCAGGCGCGGATCCGCGACATCGTGCGCGACCTGCTGGGCTTCGCCCGCCCCGGACTCGGCGCGGAGGGGGAGGCCGCGCTGTTCGACCTCCGCCGGACCGTCCGGGCCGGGGTCGACCTCGCGCGCTTGGCTCCGCTGGTCAAGGGCTGCGAGCTGCGGCTCGAGGGCCTCGAGGACGCCCCGGAAACCACCCCGGCCCTCGTCGAGGGGAACGCGGGGGCCATCGAGCAGGTGCTGTTGAACCTGCTCCTGAACGCCGGACGCGCCACGTCGGGTCAGGGCCAGATCCGGGTGCGCCTGGAGCGGGCCAGGGACGAACTGCTCGTGACGGTGGAGGACGACGGCCCCGGCATCGCGCCGGAGGATCTCCCGCGGGTCTTCGACCCCTTCTTCACGCGCTCCTCCGGGGCGGAGGACGGCGCCCGGGCGGGCGGAGGCGGCACCGGGTTGGGCCTGTCGATTTCCTATTCGATCGTGCAGACCCACGGAGGCACGCTGTTCGCTTCCAACCGTCCCGCCGGGGGTGCGCGCTTCGAAGTCCGCCTCCCGGCCGCGCATCCGAGAGCCTCGAGTCGCCCATGAGCAAACCCCGCGTCCTGGTGGTGGATGACGAGGAGTTCGTCCGCACGTCCCTTCAGGCCGTCCTCGAGGCCCGGGGATACGGGGTCGTGACCGCCTCGAGCGGCGCGGACGCATCCGCGCTGCTGCGGCGGGCCCAGGGGGCGGTCCCCGGTCCCGAGCCGGCCGAGCCCCGGATCGACGTGGTCCTCACCGACCTGCGCATGCCGGACGGGGACGGGCACGCCCTGATGCGAGCGGCCCGGGCGGACGGGGTCGACATCCCGATCCTGGTGCTCAGCGGGGCCAGCACGGTGGGGGACGCGGTCCAGGCCATGCAGGCCGGCGCCTACGACCTGCTGGAGAAGCCGGTCGACCCGGACCGCCTGGCCCGCGCCCTGGAGCGGGCCCTGGAGCGCAGTCGCCTGCGCCGCGAGATCCTCGGCTTCCGCAAGGCCCTGCGGTTGCCCTCGGGGGGCCGGCGCTGGATCGCGGCCTCCGCCGCCGGCCAGCGGGTCCGGCGGGCCCTGAACGAGGCGGCCGGCTCGGACGCGCCGGTCCTGTTGACCGGACCCACCGGCGTGGGCAAGGGCGTCGCGGCCGAGGAACTGCACCGCGCCAGCCAGCGCCGCGAGGGGCCCTTCGTCCGCGTGGACTGCGCGGCCCTCGGCGGCGAGGAGATCGCCAACGTGTTGTTCGGGGCCGGGCCGGGTCCGGGGCACGCGGCGGCCGGCGGACAGGTCGGTCGGGTGTCGGTGGCGCGGGGGGGGAGCCTGTTCCTGGACGAGGTCGGCGCCCTGTCGCCGGAGGCCCAGGGACGCTTGTTGGGCCTCCTGGAGGAGGGGGAGTTCCCCGGCGGTGGCAGCCAGCGCCCCCTGCGCTCGGACGTGCGCATCGTCGCGGCGACGAACCGTCCCCTGCGGTCCATGCTCGACGAGGGGACCTTTCGCGAGGACCTCTACTGGCGCCTCGACGTGTTACGCATCGACCTCCCGACCCTGGAGTCGCGGCGCGAGGACCTCGCCGAGCTCGCCCGGGAGTTGATGGCGGAGCTCCGCCCGGGGGAGGCCCCGGTGCCCCTCGGACCCGACGGCCTGGCGCTCCTCGAAGCCTATTCCTGGCCCGGAAACGTCCGCGAGCTGCGCAGCGTGCTGGAGCGCGCCCTGCTCGCCCGGCGCGGGGCCGCCGGCGACGAGCCCCTGGACGCGGACGCGATCAGCGCCGCCCTCGATTCCCAACTGGGGACCGAAGCCCCGGCGGCGGCCGGGGACAGCGAGACCCTACGGCTGCGTCCGAGCCTGTTGGCCCTGGAGCGCCGCTTGGTCCTCGAAGCGATCGCCCGCACCCGGGGACGCCGCGCCGAGGCGGCCCAGTTGCTGGGGGTCGACTCCCGCAACCTGGGCTACTACTTCCGCAAGCACCGCATCAGCGAAGAAGAGCTCGAGCGCGCGGCCCTGGGCTGAGCGGGCCTCCGCCGGGCCGGTCCCTCGACCGGCCCGCGGGGCGATGCGTCACTCCGACAGGAGCTGCGCGACGTCCGAGACGCTCGGCACGCCGGCGATGGTCTTCAGGATCCGACCGGCGGGGTCGGTGATGACCGTGACGGGGGTGAGGTCGTCCTGGAAGGTGGCCTGGATGTGGGCCTTGAGGGCCTCACGCTCGGACAGGGGGACGTCCGGGAGGATGTCGTAGAACACCTCGTGCTCGGACTCGTAGGTGCTGAGGGTGTCCGCGTCCTCCGCGAGGTCCGTGCTGACGCCCCAGATGCCGACCTGGCTCTCCTCGAAGGTCTCGCGCAGGAGCTTGACCTGGGGTTGCTTGGCCTTGCAGGAGGCACAGTGGGTGGTCATGGCCGTGACCAGGTGCAGCTGCGGAGAGCCCTCTCCACCGGGGAGCGTCATCGGCAGGCTCGCGTTGGCGGCCGAGCTGAGCTCGACGCCGGACAGCACGCTCCGCAGGTACGGCTCCACCGTCGCGACGACGCCCCCGGGGGCGTCGGCCGGGTCCTCGTAGAAGGTGACCAGGCTGCCGACGGGGATGTCCCCGAAGCTCTGTTCGCGGCCGGAGGGCCAGGCCACGTCGATACGGCCCACGCTGTCCACCGAACCGACGCCGATGACCATCGTCGTGGAGTTCTGGGAAGCCCGGCCTTCGCCACAGCGCAACTCGCGCCGCAGGGCCGGACCGGCGGCCTGCACCGTGATCGAGGCTCCGTAGCCGTCGCGGTTGCTCCATTCCGCAGAGGGCTCGGCGGTCTTGTTGCCGCCGACCAGGCGCAGGGCGACCATCCCCGCGCCGGCGAGGGTCGCGCGGTGGGTCTCGCCGAGGTGGTTGCGGAACAGCTGGAAGGTCGGGGCGTTCGCGCTCGCGGTCACGAAGTCCACGAACCCGTCCCGGTCGTAGTCGAGGATGCCGAAGGAGCGGCCGTCACCGGGGTCGGCCAACCCGCTCAGCTTGTCGAGGTCGTAGAACTGCTCGCCCCGATCGCTGAGGAACAGGTGGTCGGTCTCGCCTCCGGAGAAGGAGTTCGAGGGGGTCTCCTCGCCGAAGTCACCCAGCTCGCTGTTGTCGCGTTTCTTGTAGTTGACGTTCTTGTCTTGCTGCACGACCGTGCGCCAGAAGGCGCTTCACAAGTCGTGTCCGGCGCGGATCTCCTGGGGGGCCGTGTAGTAACCGGCCACCGCGAAGGCGTCCAGCCAGGAGTCGTTATCGACGTCCACCCATTGGCTGCCCCAGGCCCAGTTGGCCATCTCGAGCAGCTTGCCGCCGGGCTTGGACTCGTCGGTCGTCGAGGTGCGCTCGAAGCGCCCGTCCTGCAGCTCGAGCAACGAGTTGCCGGCCGCCATCTGGAGGAACTCCGAATCGACCACGTCCACCATCGGCAGGATGCGGTTGCCGGCCTTGCTGTACATGTTGGAGATGTACGCGTCGAAGTCGCCGTCCTTGTCGTAGTCCCCCCAGGAGACCCCCATGCCGAAGCCGATGTCGCGGGCGTTGGTTTCGTCGGTCACGTCGACGAACACACCCCCGTCGTTGCGGAACATGTGGTTGGGGGCGTAGTCGTTGGCGATGTACACGTCCTGGTCGCCGTCCCCGTCGTAGTCCGAGAAGGTCGATTGGAAGGTGTTGCGCCAGATCGCCAGGCTGCGCTCGGGCCCGCCGGTGCGGGTGATGCCGGCGTCGTCCACCGAGATGTTGTCCATCGGTTCGGAGGCGAGCTCGAAGCGGCCCGCGCCGGTGTTGCGCATCAGCAGGTTGGTCGGGCCGATGCGGTCCCGGACGTTCTCGCCGCGGTGGACCTTCTGGAGCTTGAACAGCACCTTGGCCTCGTCGACGGGCAGGTACTCGGCCAGGAGCGTCTTGTCCTTGACGCGCCCGCCCTCCGCGCGTTGGCGGTCGGCGTCCTTGTTCAGGAGTTGGGCCGCGTAGGTCCCCACGTACAGGTCGAGCAGCCCGTCCTGGTCGTAGTCCACCGCCGAGGCCGTGGAGGCGAAGAAAGGCAGCTCGCGGCCGAAGTCCGCGTCCGATTCCACGAAGCGACCGCCCTCGTTGCGGCGGTAGGTGCTGCGGGCGATCGTCCGGCCGATGAACACGTCGTCGTCCGAGTCGTTGTCGAAGTCGGCGAACAGCGCGACGCCGGTGTGGTCCACGATGTCCAGGCCCAGGGCCTCCGCCCGCTCTTCGAAGGTGCCGTCGCCGTTGTTGCGGAAGAACAGGTTCGTCCCGTAGCGGGCCATCGCGTAGAAGTCGTCGAACCCGTCCCGGTCGATGTCGACGACGCTGACCGAGGGGTGCCGCCAGGAGGCCTGGTGCCCCCAGAAGACGTGGGGCGGCTCCCAGCTGCCCTTCCCGTGCTCGGCCTCGTACTGCATCATGCCGACGATGCCTTCCTGGGCGAGGTTGCGGCGGGCGGCGGCGAGGGCCTCGGGGTCGGTGACGGCGCGGTCGAGCTCTTCGCTGAAGAAGATCTCGGAGGTCTCGTAGGTGCGGAAGTCCTCCAGGCGGATCTGGGAGATGGTCCAGGAGTAGTAGTCCTGGAAGTCCGCCTTCTTGGACACGTCCTTGTCCGCGGCCAACTCCCAGCGCAGGGTCAGGTGTCCGCTGGCCTTGATCCAGCGACCGTCCTTCTTGTGCCCCATGGCCTTGAATCCGCAGTGCACCTCCCATTGGCTCATGTCGTCGCCGACGAAGTCACCGCCGATGAAGTAGACCTTCGAGCCGCCCTTCAGGTACTCCACCTCCTTCAGGAACTCGCCGAGGAAGTCCAGCTCGCCCTTCTTGACCGTACGCGGCTCGGACTCCACCTCCCAGTTGTAGATCTGCGTGTCGACCGTCGGCAGCTCCTTGTGCAGGCGCGGCGTCTGGTCGGGGACCAGGTCGACGACGACGACCTCGTCCGAGACGACCGCCAGGCCCTCGCCGCTGGGGACCCGCAGGTTGGCCAGGGACTTGTTGAAGGGCTTCAGCCGCTCGGCGCCTAGGTTGAGGTGCAGGGTCTCGGAGTTGTCGACCCGTGCGATCTGCTCGGCGATGGCCTTCTTCGTGTCGGAGTCCAGCAGACCGGCCGAACCCATCCAGCCGTAGATGCCGACCCCGATCCCGGCCAAGGCGGCCAGGGAGAGGACGCCGGCCACCGGGCCGCGAACGATGCGCTTCAGGCCCCCGCTGAGGAGGATCAGCCCGGACAGGGCCAGGACGCCCTGCAGGGCCCAGATCGGCCAGAGGTTGTCGACGCTCTCGACCAGGCCGTCGTGGGAAAAGAAGTGCGCCAGGGCGCGCTGGTTGAGTGCGACTCCTGCGAGGAGCAGGAGCAGGCCGGGAACGACCGGCCGCTTGGGTTCGGATCCACTCATGGCGCGGGAAACTTCGAGGGGCTGTGCGGAGAGTCCTGGGGAAGGGCGTCTCACCGGGGGTCGGACCCGGGGACGAGCTCGTGCGGTGAGCTCCGGTGGGGCCCGGGGCCCCTTGGGGGCCGGCGGGGTCCAGCGGAGTGCTCCGGAGGGCCACACGCAAAGCGGATGGCGTCCGACGGAGGATTCTCGCGGAAACCACCGGGATCTTTCGACCATCCGGCGTTCGACCTGGACGGCAGGGGGCCTTTTCGGGTTCCTGGCGGTCCCCGTCGTCGGGGGGTGACCCGCACCCCGCCGGCCCCTACTCTCCCCCAGGTGACCAGCCTCCCGCCCCGGACGCCCCGTCCCGGGCCCCAGACCCCGTGAGCCGACGCCAGAACGCCCCCGCCCTGATCCTCTTTTCCGTGGGTCTGCTCGCCCTGGTCGCCCTGGCCCTGGCCTGGCCCTTCGGGGCGGAGGAGGCGGACCCCGAGGACGGCAGCAACGCCGGGCTGGCCCTCCCGAGCGGGCCGGCCGAGGCCGCTCCCGCGGGCACGAAGCCCGAAGTGGAGCTGATCGTGCCGGCCCCACAGGCCGTGCGGCCCACCGCCGAGGCCGACACGGCGACGAACGTCCTGTGGCCGGTGCGGGTCGAGCTGGAGCTGATGCAGGCGGCCTACCTGCCGCGGGACCCGAACACCTCCGCGGTGGGGTCCGGGGCGACCGCGCGCCTGTCCGGCCGGGCCGGGGGCGCCGACGGGGGCTTCGTGCGCGTGCGGGTCGAGTTCCAGGCCGGCCCCAACGCCGGGCGCGTGCTGCACTCCGACGAGACCGGGCGCTTCGGGGCGACCGACCTCTACCCGGGCCTGAACGTGGTCAAGGTCTTCGCCGCCACCGGCGGCACCGCCCGGAGGGAAGTGCGCCTGCGCCAGGCCACCGAGACCCAGTTGAACCTGGGCTTCGGGCGCCTCTCGAACGTGCTCGCGCTGGTCCAGGACAAGGACGGCCAGGGCATCCCCGGCGCCCTGGTCGACTTCGACGGCTCCACGCAGCGCACCGGACCGGACGGCACCGTGCAGTTCCCGGCCGTCACCGCCGGGCAGGTCCTCGTGGAGGTCGAGGCCCCGGGCTACACGGCCCACAAGGAGCTGGTGGGGGTCACCAGCAACTCCCAAATGGGCCTGGACCCCGAGACGGCCAAGCCGCGCCTGCGCTTCACCCTGCGCAAGACCGGGTCCCTCGAGGTCACGGTCCAGCCGGACATCGGGACCGGGCCGGTCCAGTTGTTCCTGTTGCCCGCGACGATGGGGCGGCGCAGCGGGAACGCCTCGATCGCGCGCAACGCGGGCTTTCCCTGGCACCGGATCAACCCCGTGGAGTCGGCCGTCGGGCTGCGCAAGGTGATCGACGGCTTGCCGGCCCAGGCGATCCGGGTCTACGCCTTCCGTTCGGGGGCGCGCGCGCCGGTGCGGGTGGTCAGCCTGCAGGCGGACAAGCCCTATCAACTGGTGATCCCCCTCGAGACGGCTCCGAAGATCTCCGGGCGCGTGTTGGCCGAAGGGGAGCCGGTGGCCGGAGCGCGGGTCAGCCTCGAGGCCCCCAACCGCGTGCGGGCGACCCTGGCGTACTTCCAGGAGACCAGCGCCTTTCTCGAATCGGCGGTGATGCCCGAGCTGCCGGCGGTGGTCCAGGAGGTGACGACCGGCTCCAACGGCCGCTTCAGCTTCTCGGCCTGGTCGGACCTCGCCTCGACGCGCTACCTGGAGGCGGTGGGCCCGGACGGGAAGACCTGGGCCGGGCGCTTCGTGTCGAAGGGCGAGGACGGGGTCGACCTGGAGCTCGAGGAGCTGCGCTCCGCCGGCGCCACTTTGGCCGTGGATTTCAAGAAGCGCTTCCAGGGCCTCCCGGTCGAGGTCTTTCTCGACGGGACCCCCCTGGACCCCTTCGTGATCCCCTCCAACGAGGTGCTGCTGCTGGAGGGCCTCCGCGAGGGGACCTGGCGGATGAAGGTGGACTGGCACGGGGACTTCGTGCATTCCGAGGACGGGCTGGAGCTGGGCAAGGGGCGCACCTCCCTGGAGGTGGAGCTCCCCGCGGGTGCCATCCATGGGCAGGACGAGGACACTTGGCGACGTGCCGGGAAGACCTTCCCGTTCTGAGGTCCAGGACCGCTAGCATGCGCGGGAACCTCCACGGACCCTCGCGATGCCCACCCTGATCCTCGACGGTACTTCCCTGACCCTGGACGACCTGGCGCCGATCCTGCACCAGGAAGACGTACTCCTGCGCGTCGCCCCCGACGCGATGACCCGGGTCGAACGGGCCCGGCGCCTGGTCGACGAGAAGGTCGAGGCCGGGGAAGCCGTGTACGGCCTGACCACGGGGTTCGGCAAGCTCAAGAGCGTCACGATCCCGCGCGAGGAGCTGGCGCAGTTGCAGGAGAACCTGGTGCTCTCCCACTGCTGCGGCGTCGGCGATCCGATGCCGGTGGAGGAGGTCCGCGCGGTGCAGGTGCTGCGGCTGAACGGCCTCCTGCGCGGGCACTCCGGCGTGCGGACCGCGTTGATCGAAGCGCTCGTGCGCCTGTTCCAAAAGGGCTTCGTGCCCGTCGTTCCGCAGCAGGGTTCCGTCGGCGCCAGCGGAGACCTGGCGCCCCTGGCCCACATGGTCTCCACGTACATCGGCCGCGGCGAGGCCTACATCCGCGGCGAGCGGATGCCGGCCCTCCAGGCCCTCGAGCGGATCGGCGAGGAGCCCCTGCGGCTGGAAGCCAAGGAGGGGCTGGCGCTGATCAACGGGACCGAGGTCATGAAGGCCACCGGCGCCGGCGTGATGCTGCGGGCCCGCAGCCTGTCGAAACTGAGCGACGTGGTCGCGTCGATCACGATCGAGGCCCTGTTCGGGTCCCTGCGCCCCTTCGACGCGCGCATCGCGGCCTTGAAAGGGCAGCCCGGGCACGAGCGTGCGGCCTCGAACGTGCGACGCTGCCTCGAGGGCTCTCAGGTCCTGGCCAGCCACACCGACTGCGACCGGGTGCAGGACCCCTATTCCCTGCGCTGCATCCCGCAGATCCACGGCTCGTTCAAGGCCGCCCTCGAGCACGTCGAAGGGGTGATGGGCAACGAGTGGAACGCGGTCACCGACAACCCGGTGCTGTTCCCCGACACCGGCGAGGTGATCAGTGCCGGACAGTTCCACGGGCAGCCGATCTCGATGGTCCTGGACTACCTGGGCCTGGCCCTGTGCACCCTGACGAACGTCTCCGAGCGACGCATCGAGCAACTGGTCAACCCCGACCTCTCACGCCTGCCGTCCTTCCTCGCCAAGGAGCCGGGCCTGAACTCGGGCCTGATGATCGCCCAGGTCACGGCCGCGGCCCTCGCCAGCGAGAACAAGATCTGGGCGCATCCCGCGTCGGTCGACACCGTGCCGACCAGCGCGAACCAGGAGGACCACGTGTCCATGGGCGTCACCGCCGCGCGCAAGGCCCGGGCGATCGTGGCCAACGCCGAGCGCGTCCTCGCGATCGAGTTCCTGAGCGCGTGCCAGGCCCGGGACTTCCACGCCGAGCTCACGCCCGGGCCGGGGGCCCAGGCGGCCTACGAGGTGCTGCGCCAGCGGATCCCGCCGATGGAGGCCGACCGCTACCTGCACCCCGATCTGGTGGCCGCCTGGGACCTGATCCGTGGGGGCGAGGTCCTGGCCGCCGTCGAAGCGGCGGTGGGTCCCCTGGAGGCCTGACCCGCCGGTTCCTTCCCCCGGGGGCGTAGGGAGGCGCGGACTAGGCCGTACGTCCCCGGGAATCGGCGGATTCCCCCCGCCGCTGCACGGCCCGGTCCCCTAGGGTCGTTCCGTCGGCTCCGGTTCCCGTCGACACCTGCCCGCCCGCGTCGGGGGGAGGATCGAGGATGTCGTTATTTGTTGAGGAATCGCCGTGTCTGTACATCGAAGGGCAAGCACCGCTCCGCGCGAGAACCTGCGGAGCGCATGGTTCGGACCGCTCCTCGCTGCGGTGCTGTCGGCCGGAGCAGCCGGCCCCACGGCCCAGGACCTGGTCCTGGGGGAAGCCAAGATCAGTCAAACCCAGGGCGGGTTCGTCGGACCCCTGGTGGGGCTGGCGCACCTGGGGGCCTCCCTGGCGGAGTTGGGGGACCTCGATGGAGACGGCCGGGTCGAGCTCGCGGTCGGCACTCCCCAGCAGTTCGTGGACGGCGTGATGACCGGTGCGTTCTGGGTCCTCTCCCTGAACGCGGACGGCAGCGTGTTCGGCGAGCAGCTGATCGCAGCCGGCCACGGGGGCTTCCCCGAGGAGCTGGAGGCCTTCGATTCCTTCGGCGACCAGTTGGCCGCCCTCGGCGACGTGGACGGGGACGGGATCGTCGACTTGGCCGTGTCCGCTCCCGCCGCGGACCAGGGGGGCAGCGGGCGCGGCTCCGTCTGGATCCTGTTCCTGAATCCGGACGGCTCGGTGCGCGCCCACCAGCGCGTGGACGGACGGACCGGCGGCCTGATCGGGCCCCTGGAGGATCAGGACAACTTCGGCAGCGGCCTGGCTTGCGTCGGCGACCTCGACGGGGACGGCCGCAACGAGCTCGTGGTCGGCGCCGAGGGGGACGACGACGGGGGCAACTCCCGCGGCGCGGTCTACGTGCTGTTCCTGAACTCCGACGGGACCGTGCGTGCCGAGCAGAAGATCAGCGCGACCGCGGGCGGGTTCACGGGCCTCTTGCGGGACGTCGACCTGTTCGGCTGCTCGGCGACCGGGCTGCGGGACCTGGATGGCAACGGCGTTCCCGAGCTGGTGGTCGGGGCGCGGGCGGACGACGACGGCGCCCAGGGGTTCGCCGGTTCGACCGGAGCGGTCTGGGTGCTGTTCCTGGACCACGACGGCCGGGTCCTGAACCAGCAGAAGATCAGCGCCCTGGAGGGGGGCTTCGACGTGGCCCTGAACGATCGGGACGAGTTCGGCTGGAGCGTCGGCACGCCCGGCGACCTGGACGGCGACGGCACCGAGGAGCTCGCGGTGGGGGTCTTCCACGACGACGACGGTGGCCTCGACCGCGGCGCCCTCTGGATCTTCACCCTCCAGCCCGACGGCACCGTCGGCACCAAGAAGAAGATCAGCCAGATCACCGGTGGCTTCGGAAGCTCCCTGGACCCCGGCGGGGGCTTCGGCTCCTCGGTGCGCTCCCTCGGAGACCTGGACGGGGACGGCGTCGCCGAGTTGGCCGTCGGCGCCCGGGATGCGGACGACGGAGGCTTGCAGTTGGGGGCCGTCTGGATCCTGACCCTCGCGGGGGCACCCTTCCCGGCCAGCGCCGTGATCCGCAACGGCAGCGGCGCGAACCCCCTCGCCTTCACCGCGTCCGTCCTGCCCCGCCTGGGGATCACCTGGACGGGTCTCGTCGACGCCGGCGCACAACCGGGCGCGACCCTGTCCGCGCTGCTGTTCACCGAAGGCGGCCAGGGGGCCCTTTCCCTGCCCTACGGTGAGCTGCTCCTGGACCTCCAGACCCAGGTCCTGGCCAGCGACACCGCCACGGTGACGGACTCCCTGGCCCAGCACGACCTGCCCCTACCCGGCGACCTCGCTCTCGTCGGCCTGGAGGGCTGGGGCCAGGCCGCCCTGCTCGGGCAGGGGGTCACGCTCACGAACGCCCTGGTGTTGACGATCGGGCTCTGAGTGCGTCAGCGCCGGGCGAGCTCCCGCAGCACGGCCCGCGCGAAGACCCGGTGGGCGCGGCCCGTGGGATGGATGTCGTCCCAGAACAGGAAGCGCGCCTCATCGGGGTCCACCTGGCCGCTGACGGGATCCAGGGCCGCGTCGACCACGTTGAGGAAGCCGTAGGTGCGCGGGCGGGTGACCGCATCGGTGACCAGCTCAAAGACGTCGACTTCGATCAGGTCGATCTGGAACGCGGACTCGATCTGGAGCAGGCCGAGGGCCAGGGCGTCGTTGAAGGCCTGCGAGAGCGCGTTGGCCAGGAGGGACGCGTTCGGGTCCCCCAGGGAGGTGATGCTCGGGGTCAGGGCGAGGTCCGGCAGGTTGATGACGACGATGTCCTCGGCCCCGGACATCAGCAGCAACGACACGGCCGTGCTGATGTTGGTGACCGCGTCCGCGATCAGCTCGTTCGGGTCCTGGTTCGGGTCGCTCAGGAGGCCGAGCAGGTCGTTGGCCCCGACCCACAGGGTGATCAGGGTGTCCTCGGGGACGCTGCCGGTCGTGGCCAGGTACGGAACGACCTGCTGATTCAAGACGTCCGCGCTGGTCGCGCCGCCGAGGGCCCGGTTCTCGATCAGGGGGCTGGGCACGCCGAGGTTCGGGGCCAGGTGCTCGACCCAGACCGGACCGTTGCTGAAGCGCCCCTGCCAGTACGGGAACCCGGGGAAGCCGACGATCTCGAACAGGTTTCCGTTGTCGCTGAGGCTGTCCCCGAACGCGACCAGGCCCGAGGCCTCCTGGGCCTCCGACAGGCCGGCCAACAGAAAGGACGAGAGCAGCAGGGAGAGGCGGCGGTGCAGCATGGGGGGGAGCGGTCGGTTGCGGGGTGGCGTGCCCCGGCTCGGTCCTGACGGTGGGCCGGGTCTGTTCCTAAACTTACGCGCGATGTCGCGGGACAGATCCACCGAAACAGCGCTGCTCCTGGCGGGCTTCTGGATGCTCGCCGTCGGCGCCCAGTTCTGGGGGCGTGGCGACCTTGGACAGGGTCCCGCGGACGCCGGGGCGTGGCAGAGCTGGCTGGCCGCCTTCCCGACCCCGTGGACCCTGCGTTGGGGCTGCTGGATCCTGACTTCGTTCGCCTTCCTGGGGGTGTTCCTCGCAGCGGTGGCCGGGGACGGGGCGCGCAGCCGATTGCTCCGGCTGGCGGCCTGGGCCGCCGCCGCTGCCGCCGGGGTCGGGATCACGGTGCGCGTGGCCCTGGCCGGGGGACTGCCCCTCGTCGCGACCCTGGAGGCGGAAGCGCGCTTCCTGCGGGTGGAGCAGCTGCTCTGGACCCTGGAGCTCGTGCTCGTGCGGCTGTTGCAGCTCGTCCCGGTCGTGTTGCTCGCCCGGGGCGGCTCGCCCGCCCTCGGCCGCGCCCTGGCCCTGGCCTTCGTGGGCGTCTCGCTCGCGATCGCGGGCTCGGCCCTCGCCACGCTCCGGTCCCCGGCCTTCGGGGACCCGCTGCCGGAGCTGTGGTTCGTGCTCGAGGGTCTGCTCCTCGTCGCCTGGTGCGTGACCGTGGCCCGCGCGCGCCGGTCGCCGGAGCCCCCGCCGGCCTGAGGGCTCAGCCGGACAGGGGTCGTCGGCGGGGACGGTGGGTCCAGGCGAAGGTCGCCGGTACGAAGGTCAGGGCCAGCAGGGTGGCGCCCACGACCCCGCCCGCGATCGCCGTGGCCAGGGGCGGCCACAGGCCGTCGCCGGCGATCAGCAGGGGCACGAAGCCCGCGATGGTCGTGATCGTGGTCGAGATCACGTGGCGCGTGGCGCGCACCACGACCTCCCGTTGGGCCACCGGGTCGCCGGCGCGGGCGGCCGGATCCGCGACGAGGGCGGACTGGACCACGACGGCATCGTTCAGGGCGATGCCGACCAAGCCCATCGCGCCGACGATCGCCATGAAGCCGAAGGGGTGACCGAAGGCGAACAGGGCGCCCAGGGCCAAGCCCACCGACAGGAGGCCCACCATCCCGAGCACCAGGGTGCGCCGGAACGAACCGGTGGTCAGGACCAGGGTCGTGAGCATGCCGATCAACAGGATGCCGGCCGACGCCGCCAGGTTGGCCACCGCGTCGTCCCGCTCGGCCGCTTCCCCGGCCACCTCCAGGCGCACCCCGTGGGGCAGCTCGAAGCCGCTCGTCGCCAGGCGCGCGTTCAAGGCTTCGAGGGCCTCGGCCGGAAGGGTGCCGGCGGTCAGGAAGCCCTGGACGTCGTTCACTCGGACGCGGTCGTGGCGCGGGATCACGCCCGCCTCCGGCGCGAGCCGCAGGTCCCCCAGGGCCGACAGGGTCGTCCATCCGGGCGCCGCTCCGTTCCCGGGGGCCGTCGCCAGCGCCAGGTCCTGCATCCGCACGAGGTCGGCGCGCGCTTCGGGCCCGACCCGGACCCGGACCGGCAGCTCTTCGGTGCTCTCGAACAGCGAGCCACCGAGCATCCCGTCCAGGGCGGCCTCGACCCGGCGCGCGAGGCCGACGCGGTCCAGCCCCGCCAGGGACAGCTCCTCGTCCCGGGGCTCGAAGACCAGTTGGGGACGGCCCGTCGTCAGCGTGGCGCGCGTGTGCGTGACGCTGGGCACCGCGGCGAGCTCGGCCCGTAGCTCGTCCCCGAGCTCGTCCAGGACCTCGAGGTCCGGGCCGAGGAGGCGCAGGGTGACCGGTGCGTCGAAGGGGGGTCCCTGCTCCAACTGTCGGACGAGGACCTGGGCCTCGGGGACCGCCTCGTCCAAGAGGTCTTGGAGGTCCCGCAGGATGCGCGGCGTGTCCCGCTTGGTGGTCAACGTGACCAGCGCATCGGCGTAGTGCGGCGAGGCGCTCTCGAACTCGATGCGGTTGTAATAGAACTTGGGCATGTTGCGGCCGGCGACGTAGTCGACCGCCGCGACCTCCGGGTGCCCCAGCAGCACGTCGCGGGCCCGGGCTGCCGTCTCCAGGGTGCGCGCGATCGGCGTGCCTTCGTCGAGGAACAACTCGACGACGGCCTGGTCCCGTCCGGAGGGCGGGAAGAACTGTTCCTGGAGCCGGGTACCGCCGAGGAAGCCCAGGACCGGCAGCACCAACGCGATGCCGATCCCGAGGGCCGGGACGCGGATCACCAGGTCCACGGCCCGCCGCCAACGGGCGGTCAAACCCGCGTGCGAGAAGCCCGCCCGCAGGAGCCCGCCTCCAGCGGGGGGACCGAGCCAACGCTCGAGCCAACCCACCAGGGCGGGCAGGATCGTCAGGGCCAGACCGAAGGAGCCGAGCACCGCGAGGATCACGCTGATCGACATCGCGCCGACGAACTCGCCCACGGGTCCCGGGGCGAGGACCAGGGGCAGGAAGGCCAACACCGTCGTCAGGGTCGAGCCCAAGAGCGGGATCCCCAGACGCCCGACGGCCCTTCGGATCGCGCGCCCGATCGCGCGGGCGCGCTCCGCCGGGGAATGCCCGGGATCCTGTTCCTTGGACAGGAAGGAGCGCAGCTCGTCGACCATCACGATCGCGTTGTCGATCAACAGCCCCAGGGCGATGATCAGGCCCGTGACCGACATCTGGTGGATCGGAACCCCCAGGATGCGCAGGCCCGCGAGGACCAAGAGCGTGGTCAACGGCAGGGCCAGGCTGACGACGAGGGCGGCCCGCAGGCCCATCGTGAACAGGATGACCCCCAGGACCAGCAGAGCGCCCAGCAACAGGTTCGCCAGGAGGTCCCCCAGGCGCGCGGACGTATAGGAGTCCTGGTCGAACAGCGTGACCAGCTCCAGGCCACCCCCCAGGTCGGCCTCGAACTCGCGGACGACCTGCTTGGCCGCGCGGCTCCACAGGTCGATCCGCTTGTGGGACTGCATGCGCGCGGCGATCAACACGGCCTGCCGCCCACCGACGATCGCCCGCGCGGCCGGTGGATCGGCCACGGTCTTTTCGATCCGGGCGAGGTCGCCGAGCTGCAACAGCGCGCCGTCCGCGCCCCGTTGGACCGGGACTTCGGCGATGCGTTGCAGGCTCTCGAACTGTCCCTCGATCTCGAGGACCAGGTCCTTCGGGCTCGCGCGCAGGCGTCCGGCGGGGGCCTTCGAGTCGGCGGCGGCGATCCGCGCGGCCAGCGCGCCCGCGCTCAGGTCATGGGCCGCGAGGGTCTCGGCCGCGAGGGTCACGAGGACTTCCTCCCGGGCCTCCCCGTAGAGCTCCACGTCCGCCGTGCCCGCGACCCCCCGCAGGCGTTCGGCCAGCTCTTCGGCCAGGCGCGACAGGATCGCTTCGTTGACCGGTTCCGGGCGGGTCCAGACGAGCCCCAGGGTCAGGGTGTAGGCGGTGATCTCGAGGTCCTCGAACTCGGGCTCGGACGCACCGGCCGGCAAGAGGACCGCCGCGTCCGCGAGCTCGTCCCGGACGCGCGACCAGATCTCGTCGACGGCGGTGATCTCGTCCGCGATCTCGAGGGAGAGCACCGAGACGCCCGCACGGGACGTGGACGTGACCTCGTGCAGCTCCTCGACCTCGGTGAGCTCGTCTTCGATCACCTCGGTGACCTGGGACTCGACCCGTTCGGCGGTGGCTCCGGGGAAGGCCGTCACGACCAGGGCGTTGCGCGAGATCAGCTCCGGGTCTTCCCGGCGGGGCAAGACGGCCAGGGCGGACAGGCCCGCGACCACGATCAGAGCCAGGGACAGCACCAGCAGCCGCGGCCGGCGGTAAAACAGGTCAGAGGTTGCCATCGGGGGTCACCGGTTCCCGCGGTCCCGCGCCGGGGCGGTGCGCACGCGTTGGCCGGGGACGACCCGGCGCAACCCCTCGGTCACGACCCGTTCGCCCTCGCGGACCAGGCCGCGCACCAACACGTCGACGCCGTCGGTCGCCAGGAGCTCGACCTCGCGGCGCTCGACCCGCTCGCCGCCGTCCTCGGTGGGGACCACCGCGAACAGGTTCCACAGACCCCGCGGGCCCTCGGTCAGCGCACCGATCGGCAGGCGATGTCCCCGGGGAGCGTGGTCGCCCTCCCCGGCCACGTGCAGCCGGGCGACCTGTCCGGGCGTCAGGCCGCGCGCGGTCGCGTCTTCGAGGACCAGCACCGCGGTCGCGGTGCGCGTCGTCGAATCCAGGACCGGGAGCACGTGCTCGACCGTTCCGGGGTGGGCCACGCCCCCGACGAACACGTCCACCGTCGCGCCGGGGGGGAACTGCGGGACCAGGGCGGGGGGCAGGCCGATCCGCGCCTCCAGGGGGCCCGTCTCGACCAGGTCGAACACGGGATCCCCGGCGGCGACGAAGGCGCCCTCGTCGACGGTGCGCCGCTGGATGCGGCCCGCGAACGGACTGCGCAGGACCGCGTCGGCGAGATCCAGCTCGAGACGGTCCAGGGTCGCGCTGAGCTCTTGCACCACGGCTCGCTGGGTCGCGAGGACCTCGGCCCGGGTGCCCTCCTCGAGCTCGGACAACCCGGCGCGGGCAGCGTCCAACTCGGCGGCCAAGGCCGCTTCGCCGCGCGCGGCGACGTCGAGGGCCTCGGAGGAGATCGCGCCGTCCGCGACCAGGTTCTCCCGCCGCTCCCGCTGGATGCGGGCCAGGGCGCGTCGCTCCTCGAGGGCCGCGACCTCTGCCCGGGCGGCGTCGATCGTCTGGGTCCGTGGGCCGGCTTCGAGCTCCGCCAGGCGGGCGCCCTGGGCGGCCCGTTGGGCGCGGACCGCGTCGAGCCGTGCCCGGGTGCGCTCCGTGTCCACCCGGGCGAGCTCCTGGCCGGCCTCGACCCGGGCCCCCTCGGCGACCAGGATCGCCTCGACCCGCCCCTCGACCTCGAAGGCCAGGGAGGCGCGCCGCCGGGCCCGCAGGGTGCCGGCCAGGGTCCGGCGCTGGGGGAGACCCTCGACGGGGCCGACCTGGCGGGTCGTGACCCCCAGGGCCGGTCGGGAGTGGGCGGCCGCTTCCCCGCGGTCCCCGCGGACCAGGGGCAGGCCCCAGGCCAGGCCGGCGAACAGGACCAGGGCCCCGGATCCCCAGGCGAGGATCAGACGGAGTGTCAGTTCTTGACGATGCGTCAATCGCGGAGACGGAGGGAGCGACATGGCGGGATCAGGCGGGCGGGGGCGGGGGAGCGGAGGCGGGTCGAGCTAGGGCGCGGCCGCCAGGGCGGACTCTTCGGGGAACACCTCGGCGCGGATGCGCGCATTGGTGGCCTCCCAGTCCCACTCGGCGAACAGGGGCCGCAGCCCGAAGCCGTCCAAGAGGGCGTGGTAGTTGCGGTGCAGGATGTGGACGGGGTTCTCGAAGCCCATCTTCCCGTCCAGGTCCTCGTTGGGGGAGGAGAGCAGCCCGTAGCAGCCCGAGGCCAGGCTCCACAGGCCGAAGGTCGCGATGAACGGGAGCTGCGGATCCTCGGAGGCCAGATCCCCGGCGGCCACGCCGTCCCGGATCAGGCCCGCGACCACGTTCATGCAGCGGAAGTCGCAGGCTTCCCAGGCCGCCTGGCGCGAGGCGGAGGTCTTTTCGAAGATCGACGTGGTCTCCAGCAGCTTCTCGGTCTCGAAGTGCTGGGGGAACAGCTGCACGAACAGGTCCATGGCCACACCGACCGCCGTCAGGCGTTCCCGCGGCCGGCCCTGGAAGGTCGCCGCCCGCTCGAACAGGGTCGCGCGTTCCTCCGCCGAGCGCGTCGCCAGGGTCGCCATGATCTCCTCCTTGCAGGAGAAGTGCTGGTAGATCGTGCCCTTGGAGTACTCCGTCGCGGCGGCGATCTTGTCCATCGTCACCCCGAGGTAGCCGTGCTCGCGCAGCATCGTCCGGGCCACGGTCAGGATCAGCTCCTGGCGCTCGGCGATCTCGCGTTGCTTGCGGGTGGGGCTCATGAGGGGTGGCGGGTTGGGCGTTCGGCGATCCGCCTCCAGCTTAGACTTCGACGGAGCGTCAGAAAATGACGCACAGTCTCGAGATTTCTCGCCCCGGCCGCCTTCCCGGGGACCCGGAGGGGGACCTGGAACGGTCGCAAACCTATACTTCCGCTGGACTTGTGGGCCCGAAGGCCCCGGTCCCTCCCGCTCGGTTTTTCCCCCGGGGATCCCGGCCGGATTCCCTGTGTGCCCCATGACGCCCCCGACGACCTCCTCGACCTCCCTGCCGGACGATCTGGCCCGCCTGCTCACGCCGGGTCCCCAGACGGCCCCCCGGGGTCCGGAGCGCAGCTGCCGGTCCTGGAAGGCCGAAGCCGCCCTGCGGTGCCTGTTGAACAACCTCGAAGCGGACGTGGCCGAGGACCCCGCGAACCTGATCGTGTACGGCGGCAGCGGCAAGGCGGCGCGGGACTGGGACAGCCTGCGCGCGATCGTGCGGACCCTGCAACGCCTCGCGCCCGACGAGACCTTGCTGGTCCAGTCGGGTCGTCCGGTGGGCGTGTTCCGCACCACCGAGTTCGCCCCGCGCGTGCTGATCGCGAACTCGAACCTCGTCGGACGGTGGGCGGACTGGGAGCACTTCCGGGAGCTCGAGGAGGCGGGGAAGATGATGTACGGGCAGATGACCGCGGGCTCTTGGATCTACATCGGGAGCCAGGGCATCCTCCAGGGCACCTACGAGACCTTCGCGGCCGCGGCGAAGCGGCACTTCGGGGGCACCCTGAAACAGCGCCTGGTGGTGACCGCCGGCCTCGGGGGCATGGGCGGCGCACAGCCCCTCGCGGCGACGATGAACGAGGGCACCTGTCTGGCGGCCGACGTGGACCGCGAGCGGATCGAAAAGCGCATCGACACGCGCTACTGCGACGTGTTGCTGGAGGACCTCGACGGGGCCATCGACCAGGCCCTGGCGTGGAAGGAGCAGGGCGTGGCCCGTTCGATCGGCGTGGTCGCGAACGCCGTCGACCTGTTGGAGCGCCTGATCGAGCGCGGCGTGACGCCGGACGTGTTGACCGATCAGACCAGCGCCCACGATCCCCTGGGGGGCTACGTCCCGGCGGGGTACTCCTTCCCGGAGGCCCTGGAACTGCGGGCTTCCGACCCGGCGCGCTACGAGGCGGAATCCCTGCGCACCATGAAGGAGCACGTGCAGCTGATGAACGCGCTCCAGGCCCGGGGGGCGGACACCTTCGACTACGGGAACAACCTGCGGGGCCACGCCGAGCAGGCCGGGCTCGCCCGGGAGGAGGCCTTCGCCTTCGAGGGCTTCGTGCCCAAGTACGTGCGCCCCCTGTTCTGCGAGGGCAAGGGGCCCTTCCGCTGGGTCGCCCTGTCCGGGGATCCCGAGGACATCGCGGTCACCGATCGCATCGTGGCCGAGCTGTTCCCCCAGGACGAGGCCCTGCTGCGCTGGCTGAAGATGGCCGGGGAGCGCGTCGCCTTCCAGGGCCTGCCGTCCAGGATCTGCTGGCTCGGCTACGGGGATCGGGCCAAGGCCGGCCTGGCCTTCAACCGGGCGGTCCAGGACGGGCGCCTGTCCGCACCGATCGCGATCGGCCGGGACCACCTGGACTGCGGCTCGGTGGCCTCGCCCAACCGCGAGACCGAGGCGATGAAGGACGGGACCGACGCGGTGGCCGATTGGCCCCTGCTGAACTGCATGCTGAACGTGGCCAGCGGCGCCGCCTGGGTGAGCTTCCACCACGGTGGGGGGGTCGGGATGGGCTACAGCCTCCACGCCGGGCAGGTCACGGTGGCCGACGGCACCCCCGCCGCCGCCGAGGCCCTGGAGCGGGTCCTGACCAACGATCCCGGCACCGGGGTCATGCGCCACGTGGACGCGGGGTACCCCGAGGCCGAGAGCTGTGCGGCCGAACGTGGTCTGGACCTGCCGATGGCGGGGCCCCACGATGGCTGAGCCCGGCGAACTGGACTGGCCCGTTCCCCACCAGGGGGCTAGCCTGGTGCTATCCGGAGTGGCCCGGACGACCCCAGGACCCGCGCCGCTCCCCGATTCCAGACAGCCCAGTACGGCCCGCATGGACAGCACGGAACCCTCGAGCGGCCTGGCCGCAGAAGCCGAGCCGGTCGAGTTGACCGACGCGCAGCGCGCGCTTCTGCCCGAGCTCGATGCGGAGGCCCTGGCGGCCTTCTTCGACCTGTATTTTCCGCGTGTCTACGGCTACCTGCGACGGCTTCTGCGCGACGAGCACCTGGCGGAAGACCTGACCCAGGACGTGTTCTTGCACGTCCACCGGGCCCTGCCGGGCTACGACCCCGAGCGACCCCTGCGGCCCTGGGTGTTCACGATCGCGACGAACAAGGTGCGCGACTACTGGCGTTCGCGGCGACACCGCCAATCCCAGGCGGAAGAAAGCGTCGAAGAGGCCGGTTGGATCGACAACCTCGCCGAGGAGGGCGAGCTCCCGGGCGAGGCCCTGGAGGCCATGGAGACCGGCGAAGCCCTGCGCGAAGCCGTCGAGCGCCTTCCCGAGGGCATGCGCGTGACCGTGCTGCTGCGGATCTTCGAGGGCCTGTCGTTCGAGGAGATCGGGGCGATGATCGGCCGCAACGAGGTCGCCGCGCGCAAACGCTTCTCCCGCGCCCTGACCGAGCTGCGACGGCTGATGGAGCCGGTCTGGGAAGCCGATGAGGGGGGCGTGGGATCATGAGCCCTCGATCCGGTGCCGACCACGGAAGGGAATTCCCGGCCGGCGATGGCCGCCCGGCGGACGAGCAGGAGCTGCTGGACCAGCTCCGCGGCGCGGTCCAGGAGCAGCCGAACGAGCACTTCCGCACACGCCTGCGGGCCGCCTTCCTGGCGGGTTTTCCGGCAGAGCGCGAGGGCGGCGAACCCGTCGGTTCGGGGAAGGACGTAGGGCGCGCGGAAAACCCCCCCAGGGGGTCAGAATCCCGGTCACGGGACGAGAATGGGCTTCGTAGGGCATCCAGAGGGGTTTCGACCGGTGCGCTCCCACCGGAGCTGGACGGGCAGCCGCCCGTACCGAGAGGCCAACAGCCCACCCCCCAGCCCATTCCTCCCGGGCCTGACCACACCCCAGATCTCGTTTTGGACCGCCCGCACGCACACGACGGCTCGCCTTCCCGGCCGAAACCGGAAACCCCCCAGGGGGGCTCCGCAGGTCCGCCGCGCGAATCCAGCGCCGCTTCCCCGTCTCCGGTCCGTCGCACGGACCCCGGCACGGACTCGGTCGGGGACCGGATCACCCGCGAGCTGCTCTCCGCCCTCGGCGACGGGCCCCGCGGAGAGCGACGGCCCCGGGCCGAGTTCCGCGAAGACCTGAGGCGTTGCTTCCTCACCGGGCAGTTCCCGGGAGCGGTGGCCCCCGAAGCCGCGACCCCGGAAGGGCTGGACTCCGAGTCCACACAAGAGCCCACGCAGGAGCCCACGCAGGGGATCGGCGGACCCCAGCTCCGGCCGGTGGTCCGACGCCGAGCCACGGGGACCCGCGAGCGCTCCGCCTCGGGAGCCATCGCCGCCCGGCGCCAGGAACGCGAAGAGGCCCGGGCCCGCCGCCGGCGCTCGAGCTTCCGGGTCCTGGGCGGGGCCCTGGTCGCCGCCGCGGCCGCGTTCCTGCTGATGACCCTGCTGTCCCCGGACGAGCCGCGCTGGTCCCTGCGCCTGGTCAACCCCGACGGGGCCGACGGCCTCGTGTCCGTGGCGGGCTTCGATGGGCTCGTGCCCGTCGAGGACTTCGCCGAGGACGTCCAGGTCCTGCTGACCGCCGGACGGATCGAGACCCGCGAGAACCGGGTCGAGCTGACCCTGCCGGGCGAGCTGGTCGTGGAGCTGACCCCGGGCAGCACGGTCGACATCCGTGGGCTCGAGGCCCGTCCCAGCGACGGGACCTGGCGCCTGGGGGTCGAGGCCGGTGAGGCCTACGTCCACAAGAATCCGAACACCAAGGGCCGGCCGCTGATGGTCCGGACCGTGGATGCCGAGGTCGAGGTCCTGGGGACGACCCTCGGGGTCCTCAGCAACGCGGACCTCACCTGCGTGTGTGTGGCCCAGGGCCATGTCGCCGTCCAGCCGACGCCGACCTCCTCCGGATCGGCGTCCGAAACGGTCGAACACCGGCACACGCGGAGCCACATCCGCCGGAGCAACTCCTTCTTGCTCCCCTTCCGGGCCGGTCAGGATCCGATGGAGAAGCCCTTCCCCGAGGTCCTGTGCCCCAGCGAGTTGCCCCACGACCACCACGTCTGCGGGCTGCTGGCCTTCCAGAAGCGGGTCGAAGGAACCCTGTAGGACGGGTCCCCCGGGTGTGGGGGACCCCCTGGGCGCCGGCCAGGTCGAGGGGCCGCGTCCGGAATCCGGGCCCGCAGTCCCAAGATCGAGAGCCACCGGGGACCGCTCCCCGGTCCGGGTCCAGGTGGTGCGCCGGGATGTCGAAGAGCGTCGCGGCCCGCGGAGATCCCCGCGGGACCGCCCTCCTCTCTTCCATGCTTGCAGGCCGCTCCATTCTCGTCACCGGCGGAACCGGGTCCTTCGGACGTGCGTTCGTCCGCGAAGTCCTCGCCCGACACTCCCCGCGCCGCCTGGTGGTGTTCAGCCGGGACGAGCAGAAGCAGTTCGCCATGGCGCGCGAACTGTCCCCCGAGGAGTTCCCCGCCCTGCGCTACTTCATCGGCGACGTGCGGGACCGCGAGCGCCTGCGCCTGGCCATGCGCGGCGTGGACATCGTCATCCACGCGGCGGCGATGAAGCACGTGCCGATCGCCGAGTACAACCCCTTCGAGTGCATCCGCACGAACGTGCAGGGGGCGGAGAACGTGATCCTGGCCTCGATCGACGCGGGCGTGTCGAAGGTGATCGCCCTGTCGACCGACAAGGCCGCCAACCCGGTCAACCTGTACGGGGCGACCAAGCTCTGCTCGGACAAGTGCTTCGTGGCGGGCAACCACATGGCCGGGGAGGGGGGGCCGCGCTTCTCGGTGGTGCGGTACGGCAACGTGGTCGGCTCCCGTGGGAGCGTGGTCGAGTTCTTCGAGCAGTTGGTCCGCGACGGGGCCCGCGAGCTGCCGGTCACCGATCGGCGCATGACGCGCTTCTTCCTGACGATCCAACAGGGCGTCCAGTTCGTGCTGGACCGGTTGACCCACATGAAGGGGGGGGAGCTCTACATCCCCAAGATCCCCAGCATGCGCATCGTGGACCTCGCCCAGGCCATCGGGCCGGACTGCGGGACGACCGAGATCGGCATCCGACCCGGGGAGAAGCTCCACGAGGTCCTGCTGCCCTACGACGAGGCGCGCAACACCCTCGAGTACACGACGCACTACACCGTGCATCCGGCCCTGTCGTGGTTCGAACGGGACCAACACCTGTTCGAGAACGGCGAGCTCGGCCGCTCCTTGCCGCGCAACTTCAAGTACGCCTCGAACACCAACCCGGACTGGATGGACCCCCGCAACCTCCTCGACCTGATCGCGGAGGAGCGGGAGCTGTTGGCGGCATGAGCGGCGCGCTGCCCTACGGCCGGCAGTGCCTCGACGAGGCCGACGTCCAGGCCGTGCTGGCGGTCCTGGGCGCAGAGCGCCTCACCCAGGGGCCCGAGGCAGCGCGCTTCGAGGAGGCGCTCCAGGGGTTCACCGGTGCGCGCCACGCCATCGCGGTGGCCAACGGGACCCTGGCCCTGGAGCTGGCCTACGCCGCGGTCGGAGTCGGCCCGGGCACTTCGGTCTGCGTCCCCGCCAACACCTTCCAGGGCACCGCCACGGCGGCGGAACGCCTGGGGGCCGACGTGGAGTTCCTCGACATCGAGCCCCACACCGGCAACCTGGACCTCCGCGCCCTGGCACGGCGCCTGGAGGAGGGGCCGACCCCGGACCTGGTGGTCCCGGTCCACTTCGCCGGCCTGCCCTGCGAGATGGCGGTCCTGCTGGAGTTGAAGCGCGCCTTCGGCTTCTCGGTCGTCGAGGACGCGGCCCACGCCCTGGGGGCCCGGTACCGCGCGGGCGGTCGCTGGTGGAGCCCCGGGGAGCACCCCGAGGTGGAGGCGGCGATCCTGTCCTTTCACCCGGTCAAACCGATCACCTGCGGCGAGGGAGGAGCGATCCTGACCGCGGACCCCGGGATCGCCCAGCGCGCACGGATCCTCAGCCGGCAGGGCGTCGACCACCGCCGACCGGGGGCCAGCCCCGGCGAGCCGGGGCCGATGGTCGCCCTCGGCACGAACGGGCGTCTGTCGGACCTGCACGCGGCCCTGGGTCGCAGCCAGTTGAGCAGGCTGCCGGAGTTCCGCGCGCGGCGGGCCGCGATCGCAGCGCGCTACAGGGAGGCCCTGCGCGGGGTCGAACCCCTCGCCGGCGGCGACGACCAGCGCGAACACGCCTGGCACCTGTTCGTGATCCGGGTCGAGGCGGAGCTGCGGGATCCCCTGCGGGCGGCCCTTTTGGAGCGGGGCGTGGGCACCCAGGTCCACTACCGGCCGGTCTCCCACCAACCCTGGTTCCAGGCCCGTCGCCCCCAGGGCGCCCAGCCCCGGGCCGTCGAGCACGGGTGCCGGGCCCTGTCCTTGCCCCTGTATCCGGACCTGTCCGACGAAGAGGTCGGGGCCGTGATCCGGGCGGTCCACACCTCGATCGCCGAGCTCGGGGTCGCGGCGTGAGCGGGCCGCGCGTCCTCGCCGGGATCCAGGCCCGGGCCGGGTCCAGCCGGCTTCCGCGCAAGGTCCTGGCGGACCTCGAGGGCCGCACCCTGTTGGAGCGCGTGGTCGAGCGGGCCGGCCAGGCCACGTCCCTCGCGGGGGTGATCGTGCTGACCAGCGTCGAAGCGACGGACGACGAGGTCGCCGCCCTGTGCGCGGCCCGTGGGATCCCCGTCCGCCGGGGTAGTGAATCCGACGTGCTGTCGCGCTACCTGGACCTCGCCGCAGAGCTGCGGCCCGACTACATCGTGCGCATCACGGGCGACTGTCCGTTGATCGAGCCCGGCTTTATCGATCGTCAGGTCGAGCTCCTGTCGGCGACCGGGGCGGACTTCACCTGCGTGGACGCCCCGGGCATCGAAGGTACCCTGTGCGGCATGGGGGCCATGTCCCGGGCCGCGTTGACGGCAGCGGGCACGAGCACCGACCCGCGGGACCGCGAACACGTCGGGGCGTTCTTCTTTCAGCGGGCCCGTGAGCGTTTTCGGTGGGAGGCCCTGGAGGCCGACCCGGTCTACGTGCGTCCGGGCTTGCGCCTCGCCGTCGACGAGGCCCAGGACCTGGCGCTGGTGCGCGCGATCTACGCCCGCTTCGCGCCCCGGGGAGTCCGGGCGGACTTCACGACCGCCGCCGCGATCCGCTGGTTGGACCGCCACCCCGAGATCGCGGCGCTGAACGGCGAGGTGTGCGACAGCGCCGACAACCTCGCGCTGCAGCGCCTGCGCAGCGAGCGCCGAACGGCCGGGGAAGCCCCGGGGCGGTGAAGGAGGCGGAAGCGGGACGGATCCTGCTGCGGGCCGCCACCGGACCCGGGGTGGGGCTGGGGCACGGGATGCGCAGCCTCGCGGTGGCCCAGGCCCTGGCGCGGGGGGGCCAGGCCACGCGCCTCGTGGTCGATGACGGGGCCAGCGCGCGGAGCCTGCGCGAGATCAGCGCCCGGGACGGCGCCCCGGGCCCGGAGATCCTGTCGGAGGAGCACGCTCCCCGGATCGCGTCGCACCCGGTGCGGGCGGCCTGGTTCGACGGGTACCGCGACTGGACCGCGGACCTGACCTCCCTGGGGGAGGTCGCGGGTCCCCGCGTGCTGGTGGAGAACCGGAGCCCCGCCCGGGAGCTGGCGACCCACGTGCTCTATCCCTCCCTGCACCACCGAGACGACGCCTGGGACCGGCGCCACCCCGAACGGGTCCTGTCCGGCGCCCCCTGGATCCCCCTGCGCCGGGCGGTGCTCGAGCGGTGTGCGGGGTCGGGGGACGCGGCGGCCGAACGGGACGTCGACCTGCTCGTGACCTTCGGCGGCAGCGATCCCCTGGGGTCGACCGAACGGGTCCTGGAGCTGTTGGCCGGCGCGGACGGTCGCATCGTCGTCGCCGTCGGCCCCCTGATGGCGGAACGCCGCGCCGGGCTCGCGCGCCTGCTCTCCCGTGTACCGGGGGGGCAGCTGTTGGAGACCGGGGCCGAGCTCGCGCCTTGGATGGCCCGCGCCCGCGGCGCGATCACCGCCCTCGGAACGACGCTCTACGAGTTGGCCTATGCCCGGGTCCCCGCCCTGATCCTGGCCAACCATGCCCGCGACCGGGAGGTCCTGTCGTGGTACGCGGCGAGCGGAATGCACCATCCCCTCGGCGTCACGGACGAGGTGGACGATGGGCTCCTCGGGGACCGCTTGCGGGACCGCCGCTGGGCCGCGTCCTTCCGGCCGCCGGCGGGACTCGGCGCGGGGAGCGCGGCCCTGGCGGGGCTGCTGGGGGCTGCGCGCTGCGCGGTGGGCCCCGGCTCCGAGTCGCGGGCGACGAGGTAAGGCTGGCGCGGAGCGGCGCCCTCGGTCAGGATCGCCTGGGTCTACCCTGCAACGGAGCCAGGGAGATCGACGTCGAACAGGAGGATCTCATGCGACGGGAACTCAACCGCAGGCTGCGGGCCGGCGGCCTGGCGAGCCTGATGCTCGCGTCCTTGCTCGGGGCACAGGCCAGCGGTGCCGGAGACGACTTCCAACGGGAAGGGGACGACCGGGCCGCCAAGGACGCCCTCGAGGGACAGCCCGCGCCGGCCCTCCAGGTCGAGGGCTGGATGAACATCGAGGGCGCGAGCCTCGACCTCGCCGCCCTGCGGGGCCAGGTGGTCGTGCTCGACTTCTGGGGCACCTGGTGCGGTCCCTGCCGGGGCGCGGTGCCCAAGCTGATCGCGCTCCAGGAGCGGTACGCCGCCCAGGGTCTGGTCGTGATCGGCGTGCACACGACCCGGGGAGCCGAGAAGATGGCGGCCTACGTCGAGAGCGCCGCGATCCCGTACCCGGTGGCGAAGGACGTGTCCGCGGCGACGACCACCGCCTACGCGGTCGACTCCTACCCGGACTACTACCTGATCGACCGGGCCGGCAACCTGCGCGTCGCCGACCTGGCGAACGGGGACCTGGAGCGGGTCGTGAAGATCCTCCTCGCCGAACCGGCTCCCACCGGGCGGGTGCTCGAGCCGGCCCTCGTCGAGGCGGCACGAACCGCGGTGGCCCGTGACAAGCGCATCCTGGCCCTGTGGGGGAGCGAGGCCGACCGCGCCCCCTTCGCCGCGGCGCGCCGGGACGACAAGGCCTTCGCGACCCTGGTCCGCAACGAGTACGAGGTCGTGCCCCTGACGCGCGCCTCCGACCCCGTGCTGGCCGATCGCCTCGAAGCGGGGACGGGCGGCCTGATGCTGTCGGTCCTGGATGCAGAGGGAGAGCTCCTCGCGCGCCTGGATGCCAAGGGTGTCGCGGAGGGTGGCCTGCGCGCGTTCCTCGAGAGCCACCGCGTTCCGGTCAAGGACGCCGAGGTCCTGTGGGCCGCCGCGTTGAAGCAGGCCAAGGCCGAGAAGAAGCGCGTCCTGGTCCACCTCGGCGCCCCCTGGTGAGGCTGGTGCTTCAAGCTCGAGGAGTTCCTCGGGCGCCCGGACGTCGCACCCCTGATGGCCAAGGACTACGTCGACTTGAAGATCGATACGGAGCGCCACCTCAACGGTGAGGCGGTGGCCAAGCGCCTGCGCGGCGAGCGCACCGGCGGCATCCCCTGGATCGTGATCACCGATGCGGAGGGCCAGGAGCTGATCACCGCCGACGGTCCCGACGGCAACATCGGCTGTCCGGTCACCGAGGCGGAGCGCGAGTGGTTCCTGACGATGCTGACGCGCACCCAGCAGCACATGGGCACCGCCGCGTTGGAGAGCCTGCGGGCCTCCCTCGCCGCCTTCGCCGAAGAGCTCGGCCGTTGATCCCCGGCGGGTGGCCGGCCCGGCCCGATGGCCGGGCAGGCCACTCGCCTCAGGCGGCCGCGGTGGTCGCGATGCGCTCGTAGGGGTCCCGGGCCGCGGCGGGCAGGGCATCCCAGGCGTTCGCGAAGTCCTGCTTGCCCTGCAGGGACAGGGGGTTCTGGTGGACCAGCTCCCAGGTCGCGGGGGGCACCGTGACGACGTCGGCACCGCCGAGGATCGACTCGGTCAGGTGGTGGGGGTTGCGGATGCTCGCCACCAGCAGCTTGGTGCTGCTTCCCAGGGCGTCGATCAGCCCCCGGGCCCGTTGGATCTCCTCGCGGCTGGACAGACCGAAGTCCTCGGTCCGGCCGACGATCAGGCTGACGTAGGCGGCCCCCAGGCGCGCGAAGGGCAGGGCCTGGGCCGGCTGGAAGCACAGGGTGATGTTGCAGTCGATCCCCTCCCCGGCGAGGGCCCGCGCGGCCTGGTAGCCCGGCCCGGTCGCGGGGATCTTGACCACGATGTTCGGGCGCAGGCCGGCCAGGGCGCGGCCCTGGGTAACCATCCCGTCGGTGTCGGACGCGGTGACCTGGGCCGACACCGGGCCCGGGACCAGCTCGGCAATCTGCTCCAGGCGCTCGAGGGGCGCGCCGCCCTCCTTGGCCAACAGGGCCGGGTTGGTCGTGACGCCGTCCACGAGGCCGAAGCCCTGCCAACGGCGGATCGTGTCGGTGTTCGCGGTATCCAGGAAGAACTGCATGGTCGCTGTGGGAAAGGGGTGTCGAGCGGTGGGGGGGTGGTCAGGCGGCGGCCGCCGCCTCCCGGTTGGTCGGGGTCAGCACGAAGCGCAGGCGGGCGACGCCCTCCTCCGCCCGGGCGATGGCTTCGCGGCGGGTCGGGCCCGTCGCGAGGACGACCGCGGCGCGGCCGGTGTGGTCCGTCGGTGCCCGCAGGAGCTCCCCGGGCCGGACGAACACCTGCACCCGCTGGCACCAGGGCTCGGCCGCCAGGGCGGCGAGGCCCTCGACACGCTCGAGCCGGCCCTCGCCGGGGAAGGCGTAGCGCACCGCGATCGGGTTCCAGCGCTGGGGCGTGAGCTCCGCCGCGGTCAGTCGTTCGCCCATCGCGATCCGCGCCTGGGCTTGGACCAGGTCGACCCCGGTCGAGTACGGGATCTGGTCGGTGCAGAACCAGCCTCCCGAGAGGCGCGGCGCGACCTCGATCACCACCGGTCCGCGGCCGGGGACCAACACGAGGTCGCCCTTGAGGACCCCGTGGCTCATCCCGATCGCCCGGGCGGCGCGGCGCACGACCGCATCGACCGCCGGCAGCACGTCCTCCAGGTGCGTCGAGGGTTGGCAACCGCCGTCCTCGATCACGTAGGGCGCGAACTCCGCGAGCCGTCCGTAGTTGCGGTCCGAGCAGCCCAGGGTGACGACTTCGTCCCCGAGCAGGACGGACTCGGTCGAGAGCTGGGGGCCCGGCAGGTACTGCTCCATCAGGACGCGCCCGCTCGGCGAAGCCTCCCGGGAACGGGCGAAGGCGTGGGCGGGGTCGACGGACCCGTCGACGATCAGCACCCCGCGGGCCCCGCGGCTGTCGAGGGGCTTGATCACGACCGGACCGTGCCGCGTGACGGCCTCCTCCAGTTGGTGCGCGTCCTCGAGGGGCTCGAACCAGGGCACCGGGACTCCCGCTTGCAGGAAGCGGTTCTTCATCGCCAGCTTGTCCATGCACAGTTGTGCGGTGCTGCTGGAGATCCCCGGCAAGCGCAGCCTCTCGGCCACCGCGGCCACGGTGTGGGGCACGTCGCAGGCGATCGACAGGACGCCGTCGATGGCTCCCGTTCGGTCCACCGCTTCGGCGGCCCGTACGACGGCCTCGACGTCGTAGGTGCTGGCGACGATCGGCTGCGCGGCCAGGTCGAACCCCGGGGCCTGGGGGTCGCCGTCGACGACGATCACCTCGACCCCCAGGTCCCGGACGCGGGCGATACCCGGGAGGGCTTCGACGCCGCCCCCGATCACCAGCACCCGGCGCTCAGATACGGACCCAGGCACCGCCGTTCACCGCAATGGTCTGGGCCGTCACGTAGCTGGACTCCCCCGAGGCGAGGAAGACGGCGGCCTCCTCGAGCTCCTCGGTCCGGCCCAGGCGGCCGGTCAGGATCAGGGGCAGGATGCGCTCCTTCAGGAAGGGGGGCATCGTCTGGTCGGTCAGCTCGGAGGCGATCACCCCCGGGGACAGGTTGTTCACGCAGATCCCCCGGTGCGCGACGAAGCGCGCGAAGCAGTGGGTCAAGGCGATGATCCCGGCCTTGGCGGCGGCGTAGGAGGGCGTGCGCGGCCCGCCGTATTCCCCCGACAGGGAGCCGACGTTCACGACCCGGCCCCCGTCGCGCAGGTGCGGCAGGGCCTCCTGGCAACAGAGGAAGACCCCCTTCAGGTCCACGTCGAGAACCGTGTCCCAGTCCTCGTCGGTGATCTGGTCGAAGTCGCCGGTCACGTTGACCCCGGCGTTGTTGACCAAGACGTCGAGTCCGCCGAGGGTCTCCGCGGCGACGGCGAAGCAGTTGCGGATCGAGCTCCGGTCGACCACGTCCAGGCGCTGGACCAGGGCGGCACCGATCTCCTCGGCCAACCGGTGGGCGGCGTCCTCTTGTTCGCGGTAGGTCAGGACGACCTCGGCCCCTTCCCGCGCGTAGGCCCGGGCGATCTGCGCTCCGATTCCGCGGCTCGAGCCGGTGACCAGGGCCACCTTGCCCTCCAGGCGGCCCGGGCGCGGCGCGTCGGCTTGCATCTCTCGTCGCCTCATACCCACAGCCCTCCGTTCACCGCGACCGTCTGCCCGGTCATGTACGAGGAGCCCGGGGCGGCGCAGAACAGGACCGTCTGGGCGACCTCCTCTTGCTCCCCTTGGCGGCCCAGCAGAATGTTCGGGAACACCGCGTCCTTGAGGGCCGCGGGCATCGTGTTGTCCAGCATCTCCGAGGCGATGGCCCCGGGCGACACGCAGTTGACCGTGATGTCCCGCTCCCCGACGAAGCGCGCCATGCAGTGGGTCAAGGCCATCACGCCGGCCTTGGCCGACGCGTAGGAGGGCGTTCGGGGCCCGCCGTACTGACCGGAGACCGAGCCGATGTTGACCACGCGCCCCCCCTGGGGCATGTGGGGCAGGACCTCCTGGGAGCAGATGAAGACCCCCTTGAGGTCCGTGTCGACCACCAGGTCCCAGTCCTCCTCGGTGAGTTGGTCGAAGTCGCCGACCTTGTTGACCCCGGCGTTGTTGACCAGCACGTCGATGCGGCCATGGGTCTCGGCCACGCGCTCGAAGGCGGCGCGGACCGTCGCCCGGCGCCGGACGTCGAGACCCAGCACCAGCTCCGCCCGACACTCCCGTGCGACGGCCCGGGCGAGGGCCTCTTCACCCTCCTGGGAAGCGAGGTAGGTGATCACGACGGTCGCTCCCTCCCTCGAGAAGGCGCGTGCGATGGTGGCCCCGAAGCCCCGACTGGAGCCCGTGATCACGACGATCTTGTCCTGGAAGCGGTCCATGGCCCTGCGTATCGTCCGAACGATGAGAACACCTCATCCCCGCGTTGCTCTGGTGACCGGCGCGAGTCGCGGAATCGGGAATGGAATCGCGCGCAGCCTGGTCGGCGCGGGGTACCGCGTCGCGGTGTGCTATCGCGAGCGCGAGGACCTCGCCGCGGACCTCTGCGACGCGCTGAACGGGCCGGAGCCGGCCTCCCCGGCGCGCGCCCTGGCGGTGCCCCTGGACCAGCGCGACGGCGCCTCCGTCGAGGCGGCCTTCGGGCGCGTGGAGGAGACCCTCGGCCCCGTCGACACCCTGGTCAACAACGCCGGCATCGCCCAGGAACGCCCCTTCCTCGAGCTGACGGACGAGGACTGGGGCGCGATGCTCGACGTCAACCTGGTGGGGGTCGTGCGCTGTGTCCGCCGCGCCCTGCCGGGCATGCTCGCGCGGCGCTTCGGCCGCATCGTGAACGTCAGCTCGATCGGCGGCCAGTGGGGGGGACGGAACCAACTCCACTACGCGGCCGCGAAGGCGGGTCTGATCAACCTGACGCGTTCCCTGTCCAACCTCTACGCCGCCCAGGGAGTGACGACGAACGCGATCGCCCCGGGGTTGGTGGCGACGGACATGAGCGCCGGCGAGCTGGACAGCGAAGCCGGACGGCGCAAAGTCGCCGGCATCCCCGCCGGGCGCCTCGGGACGACCGAGGAGGTCGGCGGAGCGGTCCTCTACCTGGCGGGGAGCCCCGGTGCCGAGCCCGGCGGCGCGGGGTACGTGACCGGCCAGACCCTGAATCTCAACGGGGGCATGTACACGGGCTGAGGGGCAGGGAACGGGACGACCCCCGCCGGCGCGGTCCCGCGAATGGGAAGGACCGGGACCGCGGGCGCAGGCCGGGGGAGGAAGCTGCCGAAGGATCCGGAGCCGCGGAGTCGGCGAACATGGTCCTGCACGGCACCCTGCTGTTTCACCTCAACCTGCGCTACTCGGCGATCGGGCGGGAGGACCGTGGCCTGGTGGTCGAGCGCTGCTATCGGCCGCTGCTGGGCCTCTTGGATGCGCACCCCTGGTTGGACCTGGCCCTCGAGGCCACCGGTCACACCCTCGAGCTGATCGCCGCCGAGGACCCCGCCTGGGTCGAACGCCTCGCGCAGCGCTGGCGCGAAGGACGCGTCGAGTTCGTCGGATCGGGGGACACGCAGCTGATCGGTCCCCTGGTGCCCGCCGCGGTCAACCGGTGGAACCAGCGCCTGGGCCTCGAGACCTACGAACGCCTGCTGGGCCGCAGACCCGAGGTCGCCCTGGTGAACGAGATGGCCTGGTCCCAGGGCCTGGTCGACGCCTACCTGGACGCGGGCTATCGGACGCTGATCACCGAATGGAACAACCCCCACAAGGCCCGCGGGGAATGGCCCGGGTCCTGGCGCTATCGCAAGGCCTGGACCGAATCGCCCCGGGGGCGCCGAATCGAGATCGCCTGGGTCGATGCGGTGGCCTTCCAGAAGTTCCAGCGGGCCGTGCACGATGACCTGGACATCGACGAGTACGTGGACTGGGTGCGCGCCCAGGGGGCTGCCCGGGCGCGGCACCTGTTCCTGTACGCCAGCGACGCCGAGGTCTTCGACTACCGGCCCGGTCGCTACGAATCCGAAGCCAGCCTCGTGGACGGGGGCGAGTGGAAGCGCATGGGCACGATCCTCGAGCACCTGCGGGCCGCGGACGTCGCGTTCACCTTGCCCTCCCGCATGGGCCGCGAAATCGAGTTCGCCCCGCGCAGGACCCTGTGCCTGCGCAGCGCCGCGGACCCGATCCCGGTCAAGAAGCAGCCCAAGTACAACGTGACCCGCTGGGCCCTGAGCGGCCGGGACGACGTGGCCCTGAACACGCGCTGTCACGCCCGGGCGAAGGAGCTCGCGGCGACCGCGGGGACGCCGGCCGACTGGCGTGAGCTCTGCCGGGCCTGGGCCTCGGACCTGCGGACGCACCTGACGGAGGAGCGTTGGGCCGACCTCGCCCGGACGACTCCTGGGGGGACCGCCCTCCGGACTCCGGCGGTGCCGGCGCCCGGCGGCGCGTCGGAGGCGAGCGTCCCCGCTCCGTCGAGCGCCCAGCGCAACGGGCGTTGGCTGGACCTCGCCGCCGGCGAGAGTCGGGCCCGGGTCTCCCTGCGCCGGGGTCTCGCGATCGAGTCCCTGTCCTTCGCGGGCGGGGCGCCGCGCCGCCTGTTGGGGACCGTGCCCCACGGCGCCTTCGACGACATCGACTGGGCGGCGGACTTCTACAGTGGCCACCTGGTGGTGGACGTACCCGCCCAGCGGCGCGTCACCGACCTCGGCCCGATCGAACCGGAGATCCGGACCGGCCCGGGGAGCGTGCGGATTCGCGGACGGATCGAGACCCCCCTGGGGACCGTCATGAAGGCCCTGGAGTTGGGTCCCGAGGAGCTCGTGCTGGAGACCGACCTGTCCGCCTGGGCGGCCCGGCCGAAGGGCAGCACGCGCGTGGGGATCCTGACCTTCGACCCCGAGGCCTTCGGCCCCGAGGCGGCCCTGACGACCACCTGCGGAGGGGCCCCCGAGTCGTTCCCCTTGACCGAGGAGTTCGACCACGGCGCGAGCGTCTCGGCCCTGGTCTCGGCCCGCGCGGCCCTCGGCAGTCCCGACGGTTGGCTGCGCATCGGGGATGGCCAGGGGGGTGTCGAGCTGCGCTGGGCGCCGGAGCGTTGCGCGGCCGTCCCGCTGTTGACCCACCGTAACCCCGGGGGCCGCAGGTTCCTGCGCATCGCCTTCTCCCTGGGGGAGATCGACGAGACCGCCAGGGCCGGTGGCGGGTTGCCGCCCTTTCGACTGCACGTCCGGCCCCTGCCACAGAACCCATGAAGCCCGACCCCGCGCCGCCCACCGAGACCCTCTTCGTCGCGGAGGTCTCGAGCAACCACGACCGCAGCCTCGAGCGCGCCCTCGCGTTCGTCGAGACCGCCGCGCGGTCGGGCTTCGGTGGCGTGAAGTTCCAACAGTTCAAGATCGACGAGCTGTTCAGTCCCAGCGCCCTCGCGCGCCATCCGAACCTGGCTGAGCGGGTCGCCTGGGAGACCCCCGAGGAGTGGAACGGAGAGCTCGCGGCGGCGGCCCACGGGCTCGGGCTCGAGTTCCAGAGCACGCCCTTCTATCCCCGGGCGGTCGACCTGTTGGCGCCCCACGTGGATCGCTTCAAACTGGCGTCCTATCAGGTGCTTTGGCACGACCTCCTGGCCCGGGTGGCCCGGACCGGCCGGCCGGTGGTCCTCGCGACGGGCATGGCCACCTTCGCCGAAGTGCGCGCCGCCGTGGACGTGCTGCGGAGGAACGGTTGCGAAGACCTCACGGTCCTGCACTGCGTCTCGCTTTACCCGACCCCGGCGGAGGAGGCCAACCTGCGGGCCCTCGCGACCCTGCGTCGGGATCTGGACCTGCCGGTGGGTTGGTCCGACCACACGCGTTCGGTGGACGTGGTCGAGCGGGCCGTCAAACGCTTCGGGGCCACCCTCGTGGAGCTGCACCTGGACCTCGACAGCCGGGGTCCGGAGTTCGCCGCGGGGCACTGCTGGCTGCCGGCGGAGGTCGAGGCTCTGTTCCGGCGCCTGGCCCGCGACCGCACCCTGGAGGGGGCGGCGCTCAGCGACGGGACCGGCATCAAGGCCCCGCGCCCCGGGGAGACGCACGAGCGCGCCTGGCGGACGGATCCGGAGGACGGCCTGCGGCCCCTGATCGCGACGCGTCTGGCGGAGGGCTTCCCGGTGGAGCTGGATCCGAGCCACCGCGAGCGGGTCCACGGAGGGCGTGCCGCATGAGCGCCGACGACACCCTGCAACGCGTCGCACGGCGCTGGCCCGCCGCGGCCGCGTGGATCGCGGCGGCCGAGCTGCCCGGCGACGCGGAGGTGCTCGCGGACCTGCCCGCCCAACCGATCCGGGTGGACGGCGTCCAGTTGGCCGGGGGCCACGACCCGCGGGCCGAAGCGCGCGGTCAGGCCGAGCTCGTCCCCCACGGCAGCGTCGAAGCGACGGTCTACGGCCTGGGGGAGGGTTGGCTCGTCGACGAGCTGCTCACCCGCCAGGAGCTCACGCGGCTGCGCCTCTGCCCCCTGAACGCGGCGGTCGCCCGGCTGGTCTTGACCCACCTGTCCCCGGGGGCGTGGCTCTCCGATCCGCGCGTCGAGCTGGTCACGCCGGCGGACGAGATCGAGCTGGCCTTCCCCTTCGCGGTGGCACCGGCCGAGCTCGTCCTGGCGGATGCGGACGGGGCCCGCCTGCGGGACCTCATCGCCCTCGAGCTCGCGACCCCCTTCTTGAAACGGCGCCGCGAGGAGCGCGGCGAAGACATCCGCGCGCACATCGCAGGCAACCGCCCACACCTGCGGGCGGACGGGGACGTCGGCCGCCTGTTCGACACCTGGCCGGGGGCGCGGGTCCACGTGGCCGGGGCCGGTCCCTCCCTGGCCGCTTCGTCGGGGATCCTGCGCGAGCGTGGCCGCGGGGAGGTCCTGCTCGCCTGCGATGGGGCCCTGCGCAGCCTCGTCGCCGAGGGGATCATCCCGGAATTCGTGCTCACGATGGACCTCGACCGCGAGGCGCTCCTCGGACTGTTGGACGTGTCCCCCGAGGTCATGGCGGAGAGCACGTTGATCTACGACCCCGCGGCCCATCCCGATGCGGTGTCCGGTTGGCGCGGCCCTCGCCTGGCGACCTACGGCGCGCACGGGGCCTATGCGGCCATCGCCCGGGAGCTGCCCCGCGCGCGTCTGTGGAACGCGGGCTCGGTGCTGCACGCGGCGGTCGACCTCGCGCGCCGCGGGGGCGCGCGGGAGGTGTTGCTGCACGGCGCGGACTTCGCCACCCCGGGGGGCGTCAGCCACGTCGAGGGGTTCGCCTGGCGCAAGGACTTGCCGGACCGCGGGCCCCACGGGGCCTGGGTCGAGGACGAGGGAGGCCAGCGCCTGCGCTCCCTGCCGAACCTGGTCGGGTATCTGCGCGAGCTCGAGCGCTACATCGCGCGCCACCCGGACCTCTGCTTTTTAAACGCGAGCCGCGGTGCGCGGATCCGCGGAGCCCGCAGCCTGCCGGTGGCCGCATGAGTTGGAAGAACGCAGCGCTCACGGCCGCGGGCCGTGCCGCACGCGCCCTGCGCCTGGGCCTGGAGGCTCGGGGCGCCGAGCACATCGTCGCCCTCGCCGACGCCACCGGCGAGGCGCCCGCGGCGGAGAGCGCCAACCTGGCCGGTCTCCTGGGGGAGATCTCCGGAGCCCAGGAGCGGCGTGACCTGCTGCGGGTCGCGGATCTCCTCGAGTTCGAGCTGCCCCGGGCGCTCGGGGAGGTGCCCCGATGAGCGGAGCCTGCCCGCCGGCCGAGGAACCGGTTCTCCCGGTGGAGGACGCGACCGGGGAGCACACCGGGGACGTCCTGTTGGAGAAGGACGGCTTCCGGGTGCTGGCCTGCGAGCGGTGTGGTTTCACCCACGTCGCGCCCCTGCCCGACGAAGAGGAGCTGGCCGAGGTTTACCGCCACGAGTACTACGCCACCGAGAAGCCCCTGTACCTCGAACGGGCCCAGGAGGATGCGGCCTGGTGGCGGAGGCTCTACGCCCGCCGCCTGAAGCGGATCGAGGCGGCTCTGGAAGAGCCTCCGGCGGTGGGAGCGCGGCGCATCCTGGACGTGGGCTCCGGCCCCGGACAGCTGCTCGAGGTCGCCGGCGAACGGGGCTGGGAAGCGCTGGGCGTCGAGCCTTCGCGCCAGGCCGCCGCCCACGCCCGCGGGCGCGGCTCCCGGGTGGTCGAGGCCTTCCTCGACGACCACCTGGTGGAGGAGCTGCTGCGCGCGGCGCCGGCGGACGGTCCCGGGGCCTTCGACTGCGTGCACGCCGCCGAGGTGCTCGAACACATCCCCGATCCGCGGGGAATGGTGCGCCGGATGCAGCGTCTGCTACGCCCGGGAGGACTGCTCGTCCTGTCGGTCCCCAACGACTTCAATCCGGTGCAGTCGGCCCTGCTGGACACCGGTGCGTTCCACCCGTGGTGGGTCGCGCCACCCCATCACCTGAACTACTTCGACTTCGATTCCCTCGAAGGCCTGCTCGCGTCGGAGGGGTTCGAGATCCTGCGGCGCGAGACCAGCTTTCCGATCGACCTGTTCCTGTTGATGGGGGAAGACTACACCCGCGACGAGGCCCTGGGCCGGAGCTGCCATCGCCGTCGCATGGCCTTCGAAGAGACCCTCGAAGCCACCGGCCGCGGTGCCCTGCGGGAGGACCTGTACGACGCCTTCGCCGCCCTCGGCCTGGGTCGCCACGCGATCGTCTACGGCCGCTCGGTGGACGGCCGGTGAGCCACCGGACGGACTGCCCATGGACGTCCTGATCAGCGTGGCCGCCGGCAGCTCGCAGCTCGCGTTGTTCGACGGGGCGGCGGCCCTGGACCTCGCGGTCATCGCCCTGGACCAGGATCCGGGGGCCCCGGGCCTGACGCGCTCGGAGCTCGCGGTGCAGGTCAGCACGCACGATGCCGCCGCGTCGTTCACGGCCCTCTCCCGAGCGCTCGCCGAGCGTCCGGATCTGCGTCCGGTCGCCGTGGCGACGAAGTCCTCGGGGCCCCCGGTCGCGACGGCGGCGCACTTGGCGCGCCGCTTGCACCTGCCCGGGGTCGACCCCGGCGCCGCGGCTGCGCTGGGGTCGAAGCCCAGCCAGCTCGGGCAGGCCGCGGGCCTCGGGTTGGCGGTTCCCCCGCGACAGGGCGTGTTCCAGACCGGGGAGTTGGAGCCCGAGGACACGCACCTGCCGGCGGTCCTGAAGCCGGCCATGACCCGCATCGGCAAGCGCGGGATCGCCCTGGTGCAGGACGCCGCGGACCTGCCGCGTCGCTTCGAGGAGGCCTGTGAGTCCTCCGCCGACGGACGTTGCGAGGTGGAGTCCTTCGTTCCGGGGAACGACCTCGTCGTGGCTGCGCTGTTTCAAGATTCACGGGTGACCTCGACCCTCGAGCTGGACGAGGACACGCGCTTCCTCGCCGACGGGAGCCTGCGCGGCTTCGGCCTGTCCCTGCCCTCGCGGTACGCGGAGACCCCGGCCTCGGTCGCTGCGCGACGGGCCGTGGAGCGTTTCGTGTCGGGGTTGGAGTTGGGGACCGGCTTCGGCCTCTGGACCTTCCGGATCACCGCCGAGGGGTCGCCGGTCTTCCTGGAGGTGCACCTGGACCTCGCCGGAGACCTGGTCATGGACCGCCTGCTACCGGCGGCCCTGGACCGCGATCCGATCGAGCTGTGCCTGCGGAACCTCCTGGGCGAATCCGCGCGCTTTCCCGCGCTCCAGCGAGCCGCGGGCGTGCGGTTCCTGTTCGCCGAAGATCGCGCGCGGGTCGCCGCGTTGAGCCCCGAGACCTGGGCGACCCTCGGTGTCTGCGGCGGGGCGCCGGAGTTGTTCGACGAGCGGGTGGCGGACGGGCGGATCGGTTCGGTGTTGTTGACCCGTCGGCGGCGCGAAGACTTGGACATGGCCCTCGCGGCCCTCGATCGACTCCTCGCCCGCTGAGGGACACGTCCAGAAACCCGCACAGATGCGGGATTCCCCGCGGGCCCGGGTCCCCAAGATGGGAATCGTGTCCCGCGCGGCCCACCTGCGTCGGGGTCCCGGGGGAATCCCGCCGATCCAAGGAGAGGATGAGCCTCTCGCAAACACCTGGGCGGCGTCGGGGCCGGCGCCTGTGCGTGCTCCAAATGCACCACACCGAGGCGTCGCCGGCCCTCCTCGAGAACAGCGCCGTCCCGCGCCTGCGGGACAGCGGGCTGTTCGACGAGGTGTTGCTCTGCGTGGCCGACGTCCCCGCGAACGACGCCCTCGAGCCCTTCGCCAAGGCCTGGAAGGTCGAGCTGGTCCGCGGGGCCGAGCGCGACGTGGGACGCCGGATCGCCGACGTCGCCGCAGCGCGGGGGGCCACGACGATTGCACGGGCCCTGGTGTGGTGGTTCTTCATCGACCTGGCCCTGGTGGAGCGCCAACTCCTCCTCCTGGAGTGGACCGGCGCCGATTGGGTCGACCTCCCCCGGGGCTTCGATCAACGCTTCGGAGTTGACGCCTTTCGGCCGCAGTTCCTGCACAAGGTCGAGCGCGCGTTCACCTCCGACGAAGGGCTGCGGGAGCGCCACGGCTTGAATCCCTGGGGCTACGCCGAAGCCCATCCGGACGCCTTCGACGTCGTGACCTGTCACGCGGTCCCACGCTACGGCCGGCCCGCGTTCGAGTCGATCCGCGCGACCATGCGCAGCCTGTGGCCGGACCGCTGGGACGGGGCGGGCACTCCCCTGCATCCCTATCGCATCGCCCTCGACCTGCCACCCGCCCGGCGGCGGGGGGCGCGGGCCCTGGACCTCGCCAGCGGACTGGGCGCCGGGACGGCGCTCCTGGGGCGCTCCGTGCAGGCCCTCGGGGTGGACCGTGACCCGGGGGCCGTCGAGGCCAGCAGGGAGCGCTACGGCGACGTGGCCGAGTACCGCTGCGGAGACGCCCTCGCGATGGACCTGCCGGCCGAGAGTTTCGACCTGGTGACGTCGGTCCACACGTTGGAGCACGTCGAAGACGACCGCCTGTTCCTGGAGCGCACCCACGCTTGGCTGCGACCGGGGGGCATGCTCGTCCTAGAGGTTCCGTTCCTCGCAAAGGGCCCCTTCGAGGGCAGCGAGGGTCCCCTGTCTCCCGATCACAACCGCGAATACGAAGCGCGCTCGCTCCTGCGTCTGGTGGCGGAGCGCTTCGAGATCGTCCGAACCCACGGCGTCGCCCGCGGCGCCTACGTCGAACTGGCGCGCGCGCGCAGTGCCGGCCTCGCCGTCGCGAGGAAAACCGCATGAACACGAAGAAGGCACCGGCTCTGTACTCCATCGGTGGTGGACCCCTGGGACTGCGCACCCTGCGCGTGGCCCGCGAGTTGGGGATGCGCCTCTTGGTCACCGACAAGAACCCGCACGCGCCGGGACTCGCCCTGGCGGACGAGGCCCACGTCGTGGACGGCGCGGACCTGGAGGCGCACCTCGGCATCGCGGCCGCGACGTCCGAAGAGGTGATCGCCGTCGTGTGCGGCGCCGACTTCGGCGTGGGGGTGGCCAACGCGTTGCGCGCCCACTTCGGTCTCGCCTGCGACGACCCCTACGTCCTGCGGCGGGTGCTCGACAAGGAAGAGATGAAGCTGGCGTTCCTGCAGGACGGCGTTCCCACTCCGATGGGCGCGGTGGCGGAGTCCGCCGAGGAATTGCTGGAGCTGCTGCAAGTCGAGGAGCGCGTGATCGTGAAGCCCCTCGGGGGATCCGGCAGTCGTGGCGTGCGCCTCGTGGAGTCGGGCGCGAACGCGCGTGCGGTCCTGGCCGCATCCCTGGCCACCGTTCCCGGCGAGCGCGCGGTGCTGGTGGAGTCCTTCGTGGAGGGTCGCTCGATCGACGTCAACGGGATCCTCGTCGACGGGGTCCTGCACCCGGCCGGGATCCTGGAAAAGGTCTCCACACCCTTGCCGGCCCGCCTGCCGATCGGAGGCAATGACCCGGCCTGCCTGGAGGAGGAGGAGATCCACGACGCGTTCGCCCTGCTCGCGCAGGCGGCCGAGTCGGTCGGACTGACCAACGGGCCGATCAAGGGCGACCTGCTCCTCAGCGCCGACGGCTTCCGGATCCTGGAGGTCGGAGCGCGCTTCCACGGCGACGTCACCACCGCGGGAACGCTGCCGTTCGGTTCGCGGATCGATCCGATGCGGACCTACCTGGAGTCCTGCCTGAGCGGGACCCTGGACCCGGCGCAGCTCGTCACCGAACAGGCCGGCGCGGCCCTCTGGCGCGTGTTGGCCCTGCCCCCCGGGACGATCCGCCAGATGCCGGACGAGTCTCGCATCGAGGCCCACCCCGGCATCGGCCTGGCCTGGCACCGTTTCGGGGTCGGCGAGCGCATCGGGCCCTACGAGGACACGCGTCACATCCCCGGCTACGTCACCGCCCACGGGGACACCGCCGCCGCCGCCGAGGCCGCCCTCGACACCTGGTTCGAGGAGGGGGTCTACGAGGTCGAGCCCGACCCCGAGCACCGGGACTGGTACGCCAAGCTCGTGGAGGAGCTGGGCCGCCTCGGCCTGGACCCGCGGCACTTCGGCGTGCCGCGTCGGGCCTGCTGAAGCGCGACGATCCGGGATTCGCCGGCACCCCCGCGGCCCCGGCGGTGGACTTGGCCCGGCGGTCTGCGATACTCCCGCGATGCCCGAGGCGAGTGATCTGCAGTTCGACGCGGCCCAGGTCGCCACGGCGACGTTGACCTTCGCGTGCCTGTGGTTGTTCGTGGGCTTCGCCGCGGTGAGTTGGCTCCACGGGCGTCGCCGGCAGATCGTCGGGCGCGAGCTCCTCCGCGACCCCGGCGACCCCCGGTTGCGGTTCGCCCTGTTGGCCTTGATCCTCGCCGGGTCCCTGCTGGCGGCCTTCAGCGCCGACGGACCGGCCCTGCCACTCCTGTTGTTCGCGGTGGCCCTGGCGGTCAGCATCCTGTTGCGCTCCCCCCGACCGGGGGAGGGGCGCGCCGGAGACCAGGGCCTGTCCTTGGGTTGGGAGGCGTGGACCTGGGGGGAGGTGCGCAGTTGGCGTCTGCTGGGGGATCACCTGCGGGTGGACGTCGGCGAGCGCTGGATCGCCCTGCCGGTGGCCGGCGCCGGTGGATCGGTCCGGGATGAGTTGGAGGCGCTGCTGAGCGCACAACTCGGGGACCGCCGCAGCGAGTGGTCCTGACCGCGGAGGGGCCCCGGGGCTGGGCTATGCCGGCGGATCCCAGGTCGGGGCGATCGGCGTGCGCGCGTCCCGTCCGCGGGCCCGTTCCCGGGCGGCGAGGCGGTGTCGTTGCCGGGCCGCCCCGCGGAGCAGCGCCCTGAGGGCGGCGGGGGGGAGGCCCCGCGCGGACCGGTAGGCCTCGAGGAGCTCCCGTTGGAGCTCGACCGTCACCAGGGTGGGCAGGTGGACGAACAGGCAGGCCAGGTCGTAGTCCGCGTCACGCCCGGTCAGCCGAGCCGGCAGCGACCCCGCGCGTCGGGGACCGCCGCGCCAGCAGTCCAGCAGTACGGTGCGCGGAGAGGTCCTGCGCCGCAGGACCAGCAGGTTGCGGACGAAGAGGTCCCGGTGCACGAACCCCTGCGCGTGCAGCCGTCCCAGGGTCGCGCCGAGCTCGGCACAGACCTCCCCGAGCTCGGCGGGGTCCGCCGTGCCGAACCAAGTCTCGGCCTCCTCGGACCCGTCCACCCGGGCGCTGGCGAGTCCCTGCCAGCGGGGTCGGCCGTGGCGCCAGAACACCGCCGCCGCGAGGGGCTCGGGGGCCAGGAAGCCGCGCGTGCGCAACCACTCCAGGTTGTCGAACTCGCACAGGCGCGGGAGGCCACGTCCCAGGCCCGCCCGCAGGCCGTGGCGCAACGCGGCGCGACCGGCCAGTGGACCGCCCTTGACGTAGAAGGTCCGCGCGCCGAGGGAGTCCCACTGGGCGAGTCGTGCTCCGGACGCCGCGTCCGCTGCGAACTGGGCCAGGATGCGCCGTCCCAGGTCCTGATCCTGTCCCCGCCGCCAACGGGGGGCGGTCCCGGACCGCGCTCCGGTGTGTGCCTGGCTCATCCGCCCGGCGTGCAGCGCGCTAACAGGAAGGTCTGGCGCGACACGAAGCGCAGGGAGGCCCGGTGCGTCAGGACCCGGGCTCCGGCGCGGACGAAGGCGTCGGCGAGGTCCCGGCGTCGGCGGGCGATGCGACCCCGGGCCCGCCGGTGGGGGTGCCCGAGGCGTGCGCGGGCCCCCCGCCCCAATTCCGGCAGGCAGGCGGCATCCCAGAAGGAGGCCGCGACGAACCCCCGCGAGACGCGGACCAGCTCCGCGACGACCGCGTGCAGGTGCTCCTCTTGCGGGAGGTGATGCAGGAGCCGGCAGCAGACCACCAGCTCGAACGCATCGTCTCCGAAGGGCAGTTCGCGGGCGTCCGCCCGGACCCGGGGGGTCCCCGGCGCCGCCCCGGCCCCCAGCATCGCCTCCGACACGTCGGCGCCCACGACGCGATAGCCCCGGGCGAGCAGGCCCGGGAACAAGCGGCCGGTCCCGCAGGGGATGTCCAGGACCCGGGCACCGCGGGCCGGGGCCTCCGACCCCAGGGAACGGAGGAGCCGCTCGACGAGGCGGGGATCCCGCTGCGCGCGTCGGGTCGAGCTCCAGCGCGTGGCGGCGTAGGCCCGGCCTGCTCCGGCGTCACGCCAGCGCTCTCGCGGTTCGCGGATCATCGCCCGCAGGGTAGCCGCCACCGCACAGTTCTGCATCCACGCGCGCTTCGCGCCCCTGGGCGCTTCGGACCGCGGGGTGCGACGGATAGAATCGCGACCGTGAGACCCCTCGATTGGATGGACGCCCGTGGGCTGGTCGCCGGCGGCGAAGCGTCGGACGACAGTGCGGCCGCCGAGCTCCTGGAAGGCTTGAACGCGCCCCAACGCCGTGCCGTCGAGCACGGGGACGGGCCGCTCTTGATCCTGGCGGGGGCGGGGTCGGGCAAGACCCGGGCGATCACGCGCCGGATCGCCTGGTTGGTCGCCACCGGTCGCGCGACGCCTCAGGAGCTGCTCGCGATCACCTTCACCAACAAGGCCGCCCGCGAGATGCGCGCGCGGGTGGAGACCCTCCTGCCCACCTCCGGGGCTTGGATCGGCACCTTTCACGCGACCTGTGCGCGGATCCTGCGCCGGGAGATCGAGGTCCTGGGGGCGTGGACGCGGGATTTCTCGATCTACGACACCACCGACCGCAACGACCTCCTGAAGCGGATCGTCAAGGACCTCGGGTACGACACCCAGCGCTTCCGCCCGGGCCTGGTCGGGGCCTGGATCAGCGACTGGAAGACCGCCCGAGCCGAAGGGCAGGACCTCCAGGGGGCCGGCCTGGGGGGGCTCGCCGGCGTCGAAGGCGAGGTCCTGAACGCGGTCTGGGAGCGCTACGAGCGGCAGATGCGCGAGAACAACGCCCTCGACTTCGACGACCTCCTGGTCCGCACGCTCGAGATCTTCGACCAGCATCCGGGGGTGCGGGACGCCTACGCCAACCGCTTCCGGTACGTGTTGGTCGACGAGTACCAGGACACCAACCGGGTCCAGTACCTGCTGGTGCGCCACCTGGCCCGGTGGCACGGGAACCTGAACGTGTGCGGGGACCCCGACCAGTCGATCTACGCCTGGCGTGGCGCCGACATCCGCAACATCCTGGACTTCGAGGGGGACTTCGGCGCGGAGACCCGGGTCGAGGTCGTCAAGCTCGAGCAGAACTACCGTTCGACGCCGTCGATCCTGAAGGCTGCCCAGGCGGTGATCGAGCGGAACGCCGGCCGCAAGGACAAGGACCTGTGGACCGAGAAGGAGGACGTCGACAAGGTCCAGGTGCTGCAGTGCGGGGACGAGGAGGACGAGGCCAACACGATCGCGGCCCGCATCCACATCCTGCGCGGGATGGGCTACGAACCGGACAGCATCGCGGTGTTCTACCGCGCGAACTTCATGCAGCGTGCCCTCGAACGGGGCCTGCGCCTGTCGGGGGTGCCGTATCAAATCGTCGGCGGCGTCGAGTTCTACCAGCGCAAGGAGATCCGCGACCTGGTCTCCTACCTGCAGTTGATCGTGAACCCGGCGGACGACGTCTGCTGTCGACGCGTCCTCAACGTGCCCCAACGGGGGATCGGCGAGAAGAGCCTCGGGAACCTGGCCACCTGGGCGGCCGATCGCCGCACGTCCCTGTTGGAGGCGGTCCGCTCTTCGGAGGCCCGCACCACCATCCGGGGCCGGGCCAAGGCGGGGCTGGCGGCCTTCTCGGAGCTGTTCGAGCGCCTGGCGGACCTGCGCGACAAGGGGGCAGCCCTGGCCCTCGAGAGCGTGATCGACGAAACCGACTTCACCACCTGGGTCGCCCAGAGCGAAGAGAACGCGGAGTCCCGACTGGAGAACGTCGAGGAATTCCTCGCCCACGCCCGCCGCTACGACGACGACGAGCCCGAGGGCGGCCTGCGGGGCTTCCTGCAAGAGGTCGCCCTGGTCAGCGACGTGGACGGCTACGACGACTCGGGACCCAAGGTGACCCTGATGACGCTTCACGCGTCCAAGGGCCTCGAGTTCCCGGTGGTCTTCGTCAGCGGCTGCGAGGAGGAGCTCCTGCCCCACGGCCTCGCCGTGGCCGAACAGGGGGACGCCGGCGTCGAGGAGGAGCGCCGCCTCTTCTACGTCGGGATGACCCGCGCCGAAGAACGCCTGTTCCTGACCCACGCGACCACGCGCATGCACTACGGCGAGTCCTCCTGGCGGCGGCCCTCGCGCTTCCTGGAGGAGCTGCCGAAGGACTGCGTCGTGGGGGTCGAGGACGCCGAGGAAGACGAGGACGAGGTGCTGGGCGTGTACGAGCACGACGCCGAGGACCCCGGCCTGCGCGAGGGAGTCGCCGTCGAGCACGACCACTTCGGTCGCGGCCGCGTCGCCCGGCTCCAGGGGGCCGGGGCCAACGCGCGGGTCACGGTGGAGTTCTTCGGCGTCGGCTCCAAGGTGCTGCTGCTGCAATACGCCAAGCTCCGGGTGTTGCCGGAGTGAGCACGGACCCCGCCGAAGAGAACGCACCGGACCTGACGGACCGCTTCGAGTCGCTCCTCGCGGAGGCCCGTCGGGCCGGTCGCCTGGAGGAGCTCGCCGAGCGGCTCGAGCGCGCCCTGTCGCGCTCCGGGGCGGACGGAGCCGACGCCGTCCAGCAGCCCCCCGGGGCCGCGCGCCCCGCGGAGTTTCCGAGCCGCTTCGGGATGATCGCCGACAGCCCGCCGATGCAGGCCCTGTTCACGACCCTCGCCCGGGTCGCGCCGAGCGACGTCGCCGTCCTGATCCACGGGGAGACGGGCACGGGCAAGGAGCTCGTCGCCCGGGCCCTGCACGATGCGTCCCCCCGCAGCGCGGGGCCCTTCGTGGCCGAGAACTGCGCCGCCGTGCCGGCGAACCTGCTCGAGAGCGAGCTGTTCGGCCACAAGCGGGGCGCCTTCACCGGCGCCGTCGCGGACCGCGACGGACGCTTCGTCGCCGCCCACCGGGGAACGCTGTTCCTCGATGAGATCGGCGACATGCCCCTCGAGATGCAGGCCAAGCTGCTGCGCGTCCTCGAGGAGCGCGAGGTGCGGCCGGTGGGGGGCAGCAAGACCGTGCCCGTCGACGTGCGTGTCGTGGCCGCCTCGCACCGGGATCTCCTCGAGATGGTCTCCCAGCGGACCTTCCGCGAGGACCTGTTCTATCGTCTCAACGTGGTCCAGCTCGAGCTGCCGCCCCTGCGCGAGCGGCCCGGCGACGTGGCCCTCTTGGCGCGGTTCTTCGCCCAGCGCACCGCCCGGGAGATGGGCTTGGGCGACGCGGTGATCGAGCCCGCCGCCCTGGAGGCCCTGTCCCGGGCCCCCTGGCCGGGGAACGTCCGGCAGCTGGAGAACGAGATCCAGCGAACCCTGGCGCTTTCGGGGGGTAAGATCGGCCTGGAGGACCTGTCCCCGCACCTGCGCCCCGGGGGAGCCTGACCCGATCCCATGCCCAGCCCCTCGCCCAGAGTCCGCTCCGCCCGTTCGGGCCGCCAGACCGGAGTGCTGCTCGCGGCCACCCTGCTGTTGGCCGGATGCGACGGGGAGGCCCGGCGCGTCGCGGGCGCCCGCACCGCCCTGGAGGGGGGCCGCTATGCCGAGGCGGTCGCGCTCCTGGAGGGGGTCAGCGGCGAGGCCGGATCGAACCTGCTGGACCGGGCGCGCCAGGCCCTCGAGGAACGCCAGGCGGTCCTGGCACGGATCGAAGGCCTGGTCGACCAGGCGCCGGAGCCGCCCCCGGGCGAGCTCGAGGCCGCGCTCCTCCGGGTCCCGCGCCTGGGGGGTGACCCCGTCGTGGCCGAGGCTCTGGCGGCGGCCCGCAGCACCCTGGCGGACGAATACGCCGAGGCCCATGCCCGTGGACGGCGCTGGGAGACCCCGACGCCTCCGAGCGACGGCGACGTGGCGGACGAGGGGGCACCGCGGACCCCCCTCGCCGCGACCCTGGTGGGTCTCTCCGACTCCGACGGCCCCGCGGAGACGGCTCGGCCGGAGGAGCGGGTCGAGACGCCGGCGTCGCCGGCTGCCGAGACCGAAACGCCCGAGGATCCGATCGTGGGCCAGGTCGGGACCGTGTCGGTGCTCCCCACGCCCGAGGAGTCAGCGGGACCCGCGAGCGGTGACGACGAGAGCTCGTCCGACGGCGATTGGCGCCGGGAGCTCCCCGCCCTGGAACAACGGGGGGAGCTGCTCATCTGGGCTGCGGACCGCGAGGCCGCCGGCGAGCTCGAGCCGGCCCGCGCCGCGCTGCTGCGGAGCCTCGGCTCCGAGCCGGATCCCGAGGCCCGGCGCTCCGTCGAGCTGGACCTGGAGCGGATCGGGGATCGCCTGGCCCTGCGGAAGCAGGTGAGCGCCGCGATCCTGGCCCGTCGCGAGGCCTACGCGGACCTGGGGGTCCTCGGGGTCCAGGAACACGGGATCGACTTCGACGGGATCAAGGGCTTCGTGCCCTGGCAGGGTCTCCTGCCGGAGGATTGGCAGGCCCTCGTTCGGCCGGCGGACCTGGACGCGGGGGCGGAATTGGGCCTGGTGATGGAGCTGCTCGCGGCCAGCCGCGAAGACCTCGGGGATCGCCTGTTGGCGCGTCTGGTCTCCCGGGGCCAGGTGGACCGCGCGCGCGCCGACCGCATCGTGGCCTGGCACCGGGACGAGGTCCCGCCCGAGGGAGGGTACGCCTTCGTCCGGGAACGCTGGGTCTCCGCCGCGGGGGTGGCCGCCGCGAGCGACGACGCGCGCATCGAGACCCTCGCCGCGCGCTTCCCGCGGATGCGTCCCGCCGAACGGGACGAGGCTTTCGACGAGCTGTTCGCCGCCGGGCGCTCCGACCTGTGCCTGGCGGGTCTCGAGGCGCGCTGGTCCGCCGCCGCCGAGGGCTACCGCAAGGTCCGCGGCCGCAAGGCCCTGGAGACCCTCGCCGAAGCTCGGCACGGGGTCGACCGTCTGCGCGAGACCCTGCTCGAGCGGATCGAGGACGGCTTCGAATACCCCGGGGACACCCCGGACCAGGACGCCCGGCGCCGCAAACAGGAGTCCCAGGAGTTCATCGACCGCACGACCCGGGAGCTCCGTCAACTGTTCCGCGACACGAAACCGGTCAACGTCCAGGCCAGCCTGCGAGAGCTCCTCGAGGAGCTGCGCTGGCTCGACGACCGCGAGCACGAGCTACGGGTCGCGCGCACGGCCCGTCCCGCCGAGATCCCGCCCTGGCTGCTGTCCCTGGACCCCGGACGCAGGAAGCTGTCCCTCGAGGAGTTCGGCTGGGACCGCGCCGAGACCGCGGCGCTGGCTCGCAACCGGGCGGTCCAGAGCCGGAACGAGGCCCTGTTGGCCTCCGACGAGCGGCCCCTGGAGGAGGCGCGGACCAGCAAGGAGGAGATCCGTCAGGTCCTGGTGACCAACGAGTACCGCGTGTTGCTCGGGCGCCGGGCCCTGGCCTGGAATCCGCGCCTGCAGGCGGCGGCCATGGACCACTCCGACTACATGAATCGTACGGGCGATTTCGGCCACACCGAGACCACGCCCGGCCGCGAGACCCCGACCGCTCGAATGCGCGGTCGCGGCTATGATCGCGGTGGAGGAGAAAACTGTTACGCCGGGGCCGCGAGTGCGGACTCGGCCCACCACGCCTGGCTACACTCCCCCGGACACCACCGCAACATCATCGCGGCGGGACACACCGAGATGGCCAGCTCACTCCAAGGCCGCTATTGGACGCAGGTGTTCGGAAGCGACACCGCGTTCCTCGCAGAGCTCGAAGAATGGTCCGACTGATCCTCGAAGAAAACGGCAAGCGCCGCGCGTTCCGCGTCGGCGACGGCACCCTCAAGATCGGCGGCGGCGCCAACGCCACCCTGCGCCTCGAAGACGAAGGGGCCGCCGAGCTGCACGCCGAGATCGAGGTCATCGGCGACCACGCACGGGTCCGCCCCGCGGTCGGGGTCGAGCCCCCGACGATCGACGGGGAGACCGTGCTCGGGGAGGTCGACCTGCACCAGGGACAGGGTCTGCAACTGGGCTCGGCCCTGTTGTGGATCGAGGACGAGGCCAAGGAGCCCGGCTCGGGACGCCCCGGCGGCGGGGCCCAGGCCGCCGGCGCCGCTGGCCGGCCTCCCCGGTCCAAAGCCTCACCGTCGGTTTCCACCCAGAAGCGCACCGCCGCCCGTGAACGGGCGATGTCCGCGGCCCGTGCACGGCCCGACCGCTCCAAGGTGCAGCGCTCCCGGCCCCGGGTCGAGCGCGGGTTGCCCACCGGCGCGGTCCTGGGCATCGTCGCCGCGGTGCTGCTGGTCGGCGGCTTCGCTGCGCGCAAGGCCTTCCAGGTGTCCGCCGAGAACACGACCGACACCCAGTCGCTGTTGCGCGGCGCCAAGCAGGCGATCTCCGAGGCCCTGTACAACCAGGCCGAGGCGAAGCTCTCGATCATCAACGAGGCCAAGGCGACCCCCGAAGAGCGGGCCCTGATCGCCGAGTACCGCACCCAGATCGCCGATGGCTTCAAGGACCAGGAGAACCTGAGCTACTACGCCCAGGGGACCAAGTGGTTCGACGTGAAGCTCGGGAACTACGAGTCCAGGTACCTCCAAGGGAACCCCAGCAAGTCCCGGGTGCGCCTGTTCCTGAAGCGCTGCAAGGAGTTCCGCCAGCGCTGGCCGGAACACGACCAGATGACCTGGGTCAGCCGCCAGGAGCAGCGCTTCCGCGGCGCGGTGAACCTGTCGGAGCCGCCCACCTTCGATGACATCGATTGGGAAATCGAGTTCATCCTGGGGGGGACGCCGCGGCGCTACGCGGTGGCCTTCGACCTCCTGGACGAGTACTTGGCGCGGACCGACACGCCGGAGCTCGACCGGGAAGCGGCCCAGTTCCTACGTGCGGAGATCGTCGAGGAGCGTCCCGAGCAGTTCGAGGAGGCCATGAAGTGGGCCCGCCACGAATACGAGAAGGGCAACGACATGAAGGCCGTCCAGTGGTTGGTCTTCTCCGTGGCCTACATGGCCGATGCGGGGATGGAGGACAAGGCGGCCAACTACCTGATGGAGATGCCGAACCTGAAGGGGCACCTCGAAGCCTACAAGCGCGACAAGCCCGACATCTTCACGGCCCTGATGGAGAACTCGATCACCCGCGCGAAGGCGGTGGAGTTCGGGATCCTGTGAGGGAACGGGATCGGGTCTCCCGCACGGTGGAGGAGCGCGCGTCCAAGCCCGGCCGCGAGCCGCGCCGTGACGTCTCCCCCCAGCGCAAGCTGACGTACCTGATCGGCAACGGGATGACCGTCGTCGGCCTGCTGCTGTTCCTGTCCGTCTTCGCCTCCGCCGCCTGTTCGTCCCAAAGCGGTTTGGGGATCAGAACGAGCATGCCCGCCCGGGCCGTGGGGGGCATGGCGCTGATGATCGCGGGCGGCTTTGTCCGGGCCCTCGGTGCCCGGGGCATCGCCGGCTCGGGGGTCATCCTGGACCCGGTCCGCGCCCGGGAGGAGCTGGAGCCCTTCGCGCGTCAGGCCGGCGGGCTGGTCGGCGATGCGCTCGAAGAATCCCGGGTGCTGGACGCCCTGCGGAAACAGCGCGTGGCGGAAGGGGACGATTTCGACTTCGATTCGGCACTGCGCAAGCTCCACAAGCTCCACGAGGACGGGATCCTCAGCGAGGCGGAGTACCTGCGCGAGAAGCAGGACATCCTCGACCGGATCTGACGCGGCCCCTCAGGCCGTGGGGTGCAGTCGTTCGGGAGGGGCCAACAGGACTCCTCCGCCCGGGGACTCGACGAGCTCCAGGGGCTCCGCCCGCAGGCGGCGGTCGGCGAGCAGAGCTTCGATCGCCCCCCGGCCACCCCGGTCGCCCGGCGGCAGCCGAAAGCTGGCCCAGGGGCGCTCGGCCCCGAGGCAGAGCTCCCAGGGCAGGGCGCAGGGCAGGGCGTGCTCGGAGGCCCGCGCCGCGTGGAGCCAGCGCTCCCGGAGTCGCGCGGGGTCAGCGCGGAGGACCAGGAGCTCGCCCGCCCGCGGCGGATCCTCCGGCGATCCGCAGGCGGCGGCCGCGGTGGCGCGGACCCGGAGCCAGGGACGCGGCCCGGCTTCGAGCGCCTCGACCACCCCCGAAGCGCGCAACCAGCGACCGCACCCGCGGGCGACGATCGCGCGCCGCTCCAGGGGGGCACCCTCGGCCAGCCGCCGGGCCCGCCGGCGCAGCTCCGCCGGGCTGGAGCGCCGGTCCTGGGGCAGGGCTCGTTCGTAGGCGACCAGGGCGCGCAGACGGGCGCGTGCGGGCAGACGTTCGCGAAGGAAGGCCTCGGCCCGCAGGAGGTCGCGCTCCCGGTGCCGGCCGCCCAGGGGGCGGCGGCGTGCGGACTGGAAGTCGATCAACCAGACGCCCTGGTCGGCGTCCACCAGCACGTTCCCCGCGTGGAGGTCGGGGTGGTCGACGCCGGCGGCGTGGAGGCCGCCGAGCGCACGGCCCAGGGCGTGGGCGAGGCGGGGCAGCGCGGCGCCCGCGGGGGGTCGTGCCAGGTGGGCGCGCAGGTCGCGGGCGCCCTCCACGTAGTCCATGCGCACGACCCAGGCGTCCTCGGTGCGTTGCACTTGCCGGACGGCGGGGACGCGCACCCCCGCGGCGGCCAGGTGCCGCAGGATGCGGGCCTCGCGTCGTGCGCGAGCGGCGTCCCGCAGGCGGCCCCAGGGGCTGGGGTGATGAAAGCGCTTCTCCAGCCAGCGTCCCCTCGCCCCGGGGGTCGGGGCAGGGAGGACCCGTACGCTCCGGGCCCGCGCGTTCCGCCGGTCCGCGGGACCGGCCGGAGGGGGAGTGGCAGGCGGGGGGTGGGAGCTCACGGGCTGCGGGGAGCGACGGCCGGTCGGCGCGCGGTGCATCTCGAATCAGCGGGTCCGGTCGCATCCGGACCCCTCGCCCGTCATGCTAGCGCGCCCATGACGCTCACGCGTTACGTCCTGCGCCAGCTCCTGGTCGCCTTCGCCTTCGCCCTCGCGGGGTTGGGGCTCGTGATCCTGCCGACCCTCACGGTGAACGCCGTCCACGAAGTGGGGGGTGTCGGTCTGGGGGCGATCCTCGAATACATGCCCTTGGTGCTGGTCGAGCTGGTGCCCTACGTGCTGCCGATGGCCTTCCTCTTGTCCTGTGTGGCGACCTTCGGGCGCCTGGCGGCGGACAACGAGCTGACGGCGATCCGCATGGCCGGGATGCACCCCGCTCGCCTGCTGCTGCCGGGGCTGTTCCTGGCCGTCGGCTTGACCGTGGTCACCGACTGGCTGCTCTCGACGGTGTCTCCGGCCTGGAAGTACGAGGCCCGGGACTACCAGCGCAAGGCGAGCGTGGAGGAATTCAAGCGCCTTTTGTCCGAGCGCAACGAGATCGATCTGGGGGACTTCTCGCTGTGGGCCGAATCGTCCCACGGGAACGTCAAGGAGAAGGTGGTCCTGTCGTTCCTGCGGGACGACCGCCCGACGACGGTGACGGCCGAGCGCATGACCCTCGAGCTCGGCGAGGAGTTCCTGGTCGTGTCCCTCGAGAACGCCGAGTCGGTCAACGACTCGATCCAGTCCCTCAGCGGGAACCCGCAGATCTCCTTCGAGATGGACCGCCTGGTCCGCTACCGACAGCGGGCGCGGAACGAGCCCAAGTTCATGACGAGCGCGGAGCTGCGGGCGGAGTTGCGGCAGCCCGACCTCGATGCGGAGCGGGAGAGCGAGGTGCGCTACATGATCCAGAGCCGCCACGCCCTGGCGATGACCTACTTGCTGTTCCTGCTGATCGGTGCGCCCACGGGCATCTTCCTGCGGGCCGGCACCCAACTGGCGGCCTTCACCGGGGCCATGGGATACGCGTTCCTCTACTACCTCCTGGCCCTGCGGCTCGGAAAGGAGCTCGCCTCCTGGGGCACCCTGTCCCCGGACCTGGCCGCCTGGGCGACCGACGGGATCTTCCTGGTCATCGGGCTCCTGATGACCTGGCGGGGGTTGCTGCGATGAGCGCGCCGCGCGTTGTGGGGGTGACCCCCGAGGGCCGCCACCTGCGCGTCGGGGGTCGGATCGACCGCTACGTGGCGCGCCTGTTCGTGATGTCCTACGTGACGGCCTTCCTGCTGGTGGTCGGGCTGTTCCTGATCCTGGACATGGCCACGAACCTGGACGAGTACCTGGAGGTGGGCGAAGACGGCAACGCGCCGTCGTCCGCGAAGGTCCTGCAGTTCTACGGCTTGCAGCTCCCGTTCCTGTACCTGGAGATGTCGCCCTTCGTCACGCTGATCGCCGGGCTGTTCACCGCAGCGCGCCTGACGAAGGCCAACGAGGTGGTCGCCGTCCTCGGGGCCGGGGTCTCCTCGCGGCGCTTGTTGGCTCCGGTGTTGGTGTGCGGCGTGATCACCGCCCTGGGCATGTTCGGTCTGCGCGAGTGGGCGACCGGGGCCCTGGGGCTCCAACGGGACGTGCTCCGCGAACAGCTCCTCGAGCGTCGCGACCAGCCCGTCTACCAGGGGATCTGGGTGAAGAGTGCCGAGGGCGTCACGGTCCGGGTGCCCAGCTTCGAGCCGACCGGCGGACCCCAGGGCGAGCCCCTGATCCGGGGCCTGTCCTGCCAACTGGACCGCGGCGGCGTGCTGGAGGTGGTCGCCGCCGAGGAGGCCCACGCCCTGTTTCCCTACGAGGAGGGTCACTGGGGACTGGTGGGGGGGCACGTCCTGCGCGTCAGCGAGACGGGGCAGGAGCGCGAAGAGGCGCTCCGCCTGGAGGGCATCTCCTTCACGCCGGAGGACGTCCTCCTGTTCCACAAGGCCATGGTCGAGCCCCTGGAGCTGTCGTTCTCGGGGGCCCGCCGGGTCCTCGCCCGGCGGCCGGACGACGCCCGCGTCCGGACCGCGCTGCACTACCACATGACCTTCCCCCTGGCCGGCCTGGTGCTCCTCCTGGTGGGCCTGCCGTTCCTGATCGGCCAGGAGCGCGGCCGCGGCGTCGAGCGTGTCGCGGCCGGCCTGTTCCTCTGCGTGGCCTACTTCGCCTGCGACTTCGTGACCCGCACCCTGGGGTTGCAGGGCTCGATCGGCCCGATCCACGCGGGTTGGTTCACGGTGGTCCTGTTCGGCTGCCTGGGGGTCGTCCTGTTCGGCTCCATGCGCTCCTGAGGGTCGCCGGGGGTCCCGGGGGCCCCTCCCGGCCCCCGTGGGGGGGTCTGGAGGGTTGTGCCCGCCATCCGGATCTGTTGACCTCTCCGCGGGAAGATCGGCGACCCCCGGTCGTCCACCTCCCCCGACCGCATCTCCCCGAGACCCCGGGTCCGGCGTCGTAACCTGTGGCGCTGGAGCTTGCCATGTTCCGAAACCGTCGTTCCTGCCCTCCCGCTCCTCGCTCCCCGCGCTCCGGGCGGGTCTCCCTCCGGGGGGCCCTGGCGTCCGGGTTTCTGCTCGGTGGGGCCCTGCTCTCCGGCTGTGCGAGCACCAACGATTCCTACGAGGACCAGGATCCCTACCGCCGCGCCGTGCGCGAGGGGAATCTGGACCTGGCCCAGGAATTGGCCGAGGCCGATTTGGCGGAGAACCCCGACAACCCCCGGGGGGCGGAGCGCCTGCGGGACGTCGAGGTCATGCGGCACATCGACCAGGCGCGGAAGCTGACCTTCGAGAACCAGCCCCAGGCCGCGTTGCAGGTGCTGTTGGACGCCCAGGCGATCGACCCGGACAACCCGATGGTCCAGGTCTGGGTCGCGAAGACGCGCCGGCAGTTGGGGACCGAGTGGATGGCGATCGCGAACTCGCTGTCGGGGGATGCGGAGCTCGAGCAGGCCGAAGACGCCCTGCGGCGGGCGCTCCTGTACGTCCCGGACGACGAAAAGGCGCTCCTCGCACTCGAGCGCATCCTGGAGCGCACCGCCTATCGGAAGAACCTGTCCCAGGAATACTTCTACGAAGGGCTCAGCAAGCTGCGAGAAGCCCGCCTGGTCAGCGCCGATCGAGACCTGGGGATCTCCACCCTGTACGACGAGGCCAACGCCGACGCGGCCCGCCGTCGTGTCGACGTGCGCGCCCGCCTGGCCCAGGAGAGCCTGGCGACGGCCTACTCGCTGGAAGACTCCGGCCTCTACTTCGCCGCCTACAACGAGTTCCGTGCGGTGCTGTTCCACGACCCCGAACAGGCCGAAGCCCTCGAGGGGGTCGAACGCCTCGAGCGCGAAGTCAACGCCGAGCTGCACCTGCGCCTGGCGGAGATGATGGTCCGCCGCCGCGAGTTCGACGATGCCCGGGTGGAGCTCGACCTGGCCCGCGGGTTGACGGTCGCCCAACTCGACCGGGTGGACATCCTGGAGGGCGACATCGAGGCCGCCCGCTGGGAAGCCCTGTACGACCGCGCCCAGGCCCTGTACGACGACCAGCGCTACGGCGAGGCGGTCCTCGTGCTCGACGAATTGCTGGCGGAGATCGAGGACTACCGCGATGCGCGCGACGTCCGCGAGGCCCTGGTCGAGACGATCGCCGAGGTCGAGGCGCTCTACGCCCGCTACGAACAGGCCGAGACCGACGAAGAGCGCCTCAATCTGTTGCGCCAGGTCCAGGTCCTGTGGGTCGAGTACCGCGACGTCCCCGACCGGATCGAAGCCCTCGAGCTGAGCCTCCAGTCCGACCCCGCACCGAACGGCTCCTGACTCCAGGGCCGTCCCGGGACCCCGGCCCCGCGGACATGACCGCGCGGCCGAGGCCTCCGATCGAGGTTCCGAGGTCCGAGGCGGATCGCCCCGCCCCCGGACCGCCCCTCAAGGCGTCACGAGGACGAAGCCCACCTTCGTCTCGGTGTCCGACCCTCCCGGTCCGGTCACGGTCAGGCTCACGTCGTAGGTCCCCGCCGCCACGTACGTGTACGCGGGATTCTGCAAGGTCGACGTCCCCCCGTCCCCGAAGGTCCAAGACCAACTGGTGACGGACCCGGCGGACAGATCCGAGAAGTTGACCGCCAGGGGCCCGACCCCGCTCGTCACGTCGGCCGAGAACTCCGCGCTGGGTGCTGCCTCGGTGACGACGATGTAGCCAACCTTGGTCTCGGTGTCGGAACCACCTGGCCCGGTCACGGTCAGGCTCACGTCGTACGTTCCGGCCGCCGTATACGTATGGGCGGGATTCTGAAGGGTCGACGTGTTCCCGTCTCCGAAATTCCAAGACCAACTGGTGACGGATCCGGTCGACAGATCGGAGAAGTTGACGGACAGGGGCTCGACCCCGGTGGTCACATCCGACGAGAACTCCGCGCTGGGCGCCGCCTCGGTGACGACGATGTAGCCGACCTTGGTCTCGGTGTCCGAGCCACCCGGCCCGGTCACGGTCAGGCTCACGTCGTAGGTTCCCGCCGCTGCATAGGTGTTGGACGGGCTCTGAAGAGTCGACGTGTTTCCATCGCCGAAGGTCCAGGACCAGCTGGTGACGGACCCGGTCGACAGGTCAGAGAAATTGACCGAGAGCGGCTCGACTCCCGTCGTGACATCCGCCGAGAACTCCGCGTTGGGCGCCGCCTCGGTCACGACGATGTAGCCGACCTTGGTCTCGGTGTCCGAACCGCCCGGCCCGGTCACCGTCAGGCTCACGTCGTAGGTTCCCGCCGCCGCGTAGGTGTTGGCGGGACTCTGAAGAGTCGAGGTGTTTCCGTCGCCGAAGGTCCAGGACCAGCTGGTGACGGACCCAGTCGACAGGTCGGAGAAATTGACAGAGAGCGGTTCGACTCCAGTCGTGACGTCCGCCGAGAACTCCGCGGTGGGAGCTGCCTCGGTGACGACGATGTAGCCGATCTTGGTCTCGGTGTCGGAGCCGCCCGGCCCGGTCACCGTCAGGCTCACGTCGTAGGTCCCCGCCGTGGCGTAGGTGTTGGAGGGGCTCTGGAGGGTCGACGTGTTTCCATCGCCAAAGGTCCAGGACCAGCTGGTGACGGATCCGGTCGACAGGTCAGAGAAATTGACCGCCAAGGGCTCGGCCCCGGTGGTTACGTCGGCCGAGAACTCTGCGCTGGGCGCCGCCTCGGTGACGACGATGTAGCCGATTTTGGTTTCGGTGCCCGAGCCGCCTGGTCCGGTCACGGTCAGGGCCACGTCGTAGGTCCCCGCCGCTGCGTAGGTGTTGGAGGGGTTCTGGAGGGTCGAGGTGTTTCCGTCGCCGAAGGTCCAGGACCAGTCGGTGACGGAGCCGATCGACAGGTCGGAGAAGTTGACCGTGAGTGGTGCGGGGCCGGTGGTCGTGTCGGCGGAGAACTCCGGGGTCGGGGGGTCGGCGACCAGGATGTGGCCGGGCTTGAGCTCCGTGTCGCTGCCGGCGGGGTCGGTGACCGTCAGGGACACGTCGTAGGTGCCGTTCAGCAGGTAGACGTTCGAGGGATTCTGGAGGGTCGACGTGTTGCCGTCTCCGAAGTCCCACAGCCAGGTGCTGACCGGGCCCGTGGAGGTGTCCGTGAACTGGACCGTGAGGGGGGAAGCGCCGCTGGTCGGGTCCGCCAGGAAGGCGGCGTTCGGGACCAGGGCGTCCTGCTCGCCGAAGCTGCCGGAACCGCCCTGGGGGTCGGCATCGACGATCGGGAGGAACATCGAGAAGCTGCCCGTGCCGCCGGGTCCGGTGGCGCGCAGCCCGACGCGGTAGAGGCCCGGGGCCGCGAAGGCGTGGGCGGGATTGCGCTCCGTGGAGGTCGCGCCGTCGTTGAAGTTCCAGTCCCAGGAGGTGACCACGCCGACGGACTGATCGAAGAACAGCAGGGGGACCGACGAGATCCCGATGTTCGGCACGGTGACGAAGAACGCGACCGGGGGGCCGACGTGCACCAGGGTCGACTGGGTCTCGGTGTCGGTCCCCAGGGGGCCGCTGACCGTCAACGAGACGTCATAGAACCCGTTCGCGGTGTACGTGTGGGTCGGATCCGAGAGGGTCGAGGTCCCCCCGTCGCCGAATTCCCAGGACCAGTCGGTCACGCCGCCCTCCGAGCGGTCCTCGAAGGTGACGTCCAACGGGGCGACGCCGGCATTCGGCCCGCCGACGAAGTCCGCATGGATGGCGTCGGCATTCAGATCGACGTCGAAGAAGTAGGCCGCGCCCACGTTGGATCCGACCCCGGGCTTCGCGACCCGGGCGCTCATCACCGCGTAGCCCGAGCCGAGGTGGATCTCCCGGGCGGAATCGTCCCCGGACGCACCGTTGCTCGTCTGCAGTTTGGCCGACTCCACCCAGGTCCCGCCGACCAGCTCGAACAGGTACGCGGCCCCTTGGCTCGCATTGGCTCCGATGGTGGCGCCGGGGGCTCCACCGACGATGAAGTCGTCCCGAAGGTCCACGAAGAAGCCCAGGTTGTCGTCGTCCTGGGCGTCGCTGGCCTCCAGCCGAGCGGACTCCACCCAGTCGGTCCCGTCGAATTCGAAGACCCACAGGGCTCCGCTCTGGGCCGGAGTGCCTCCCACAGAGTCCTCCTCGTCCGCTCCGACCACCAAACGGTCGCCGTCGATCGAGAGGCTGCTGCCGAACTGCTGGCCGTCGTGGCGAACCGAGGGCAGCAGCTTCTGCGTCTCCGTCCAGGACTCTCCGTCGTACTCGAAGACGTAGGCGGCGCCCGCGCCGGCGAGCACCCCGTCGGTCTCGTGCTGGGCGCCGACCACCAGCCGGTTGCCGGAGACGGACAGGCTGGAGCCGAACAGCTCCGCTTCCTCCGCATCGGCGGGCGTCAACTGCACGAAGGGCACGTAGGTACCCCCGACGTCCTGAAACACGAACACGGAGCCCTCGTCGCCGAGCACGGAACCGGCTGCGTCGCGGAACTCCGAGCCGACGAACAGGAACTCTCCCCGGAGGGCGAGGCCCGTGCCGAACTGGTCGCCGGCGCCGCCTCCGGTCGCGGTCAGCTTCTGGGTCTCCGTCCAGGTCGTTCCGTCGAAGCGAAAGACGTAGACCGCCCCTTGATCCCCGCTGCCCGCCAGGTCGTGCAGACGCGCGCCGGCCACGAGGACGTCTCCCTCGACGGCCACGTCGGAGCCGAACTCGTCGCCGGCTGCTGCGTCGCTGGCCCGGAGGATCGCGGTCTCGTTCCAGAGGGAGCCGTCGAAGTCGAAGACGTAGACGACACCGTGGTTCGCGGTGCTGCTGGGGCCGATGTCGGCCCGCGCGGCCCCGACGACGAGGCGGTCCCCGTCGATCGCGAGGCCGGCGCTGAACTCGTCGTTCTGTTCGGCGTCGCTCGCACCGAGGAAGAATTCCTCGGTCTGGACCGTCTGGGGGGTCGGGGTTGAACAGAGCAGCAGTGAGGCCGACGCGCTGAGAAGCGCGGGGCACGCAGGGACCCAAGGGGTTCGGGACATCACGGTGCGGTGCAGGGGTGTCGAGCGCGGGCAAGGACAGGGACCAGCACTCGTCGGGGGGGTGAGAGCACTCCCCTGTCCCCGGAGGAGCGCCCGAACTCGCGTTCCTCTCCAACCTAGAACATGTTCGCCGGCGCGTCGTTCTAACGGAAAATTATGTGTTCACCCCCCGCTCCCGGCCCGCCAGGGGCGGTCCCGACGGCCACGTTCCACCCCGATCGCGCCGCGACGATGCGCTCGAGCCGGACCCTAGGCCGGCGATTCCGTGTCCTCGTCGACCTCCGGGGACGTGCCCGCCGGCGTCCGGAGGCCGTTGAGCAGGCCGATGCCCGAGACCACCGCGGTGCCGATCAGGAACAGCGGGGACAGCTTCCCGAAGTCGCCGCGCCAGGCCACGAGACCCCAGTACAGATAGGGCGCCCAGGCTGCGATCGCGAACACGAACCAACGTCCCCGCAGACCGAAGCGCCAGTCCGGCTCGGTCGCGGCTTCGTCCACCGGAACCCCCTGGGCGTCCATCCGATCGAGCTCCGCGGCGACGCGGTCCAGGAGGGCCTGGTTGCCCCGCAGGGCGCGATAGCCTTCCTGCGCGGCCCAGAGCTCGAACAGGACCGTGAACAGGCCGAGCAGCATGTGCACCGCCGAGGGGACGCCGATGCGGCTGCCGTAGCCGAGGACCGCGGTGGCCACGGCGACGAAGGCGCCCAGTACCGCGATCGGGTAGGCGCGCTTCTGGGCGAAGTAGGCGTTGAGCTCCGCGAGGAAGGCCGGGTCGAGGGGGCGGCTGCGCATGGCCTGCTTCAGCACGCGCCCGGTCACGATCATGAACAGGATCACGAGCGTGTTCAGGGCGACGCAGAAGATCGCCGTGCTGAGCCCGAAGGCGAAGTGCCGCCCGGAGCCGTCGTGGGTCAGGCCGGTCCACGCCGTCGCGAGCAGGGCCACGGGCGCGAGCAGGGCGAAGGCCAGGTAGTAGTGGACCATCCTCATCGGACGTCGACCTCTCCGGGTCGTGCGGACAGGGAGCCCGGTGTGGTCTCCCCTGGAGCGGGCTGGGCGGAGGCCCGGCGGGGTTGTCCCCGGGGGCTGAGGTCTTCCAGGGCGGACAGGACGTCCCCGGGTCGAATCCGCAGCATGCAGACCGGACCCTCGGCGTGTTCGCAGCGGCGGGACAGGCAGGGTTGGCAGGTCGGGCGCTGGGGGGCCGTCACGACCCGGTGGGGTCCCCGGGGGCCGAGGGGCCAAGGCCCGGTCCGGGCCGGGTCCTGGGGTCCCGCGAGGAGGACCACCGGGAGCCCGTTGGCCGCGGCCAGGTGGGCGGGGCCCGAATCGGTGCCGACCAGGGCCAATCCGCGGCCCGCGGCCGCGGCGAGGGCCGCGGACAACGACCGCAGGCCCCGCTGCCCGATCCAATGGCCGACGCGCTGGGACTCCCCGAGACGCCCGGCGAGCTCCCGTCCGCGGTCTTCCTCGGCCGGCCCGGACAGCACCAGGGCACCGCGGCCGGTGGCCTCGAGTTGTCGGACCAGGGCCTCCCAGTGGGCGAGGGGCCAGCCGCGGGTGTCCCCTTCAGAGGACAGGTGCACGAGGGCCGGTCGGTCCGACTCCGCGGGGAGGTGGGTGTCGAGGGCCCGCTCGCCCTCCGTGCGTTCCCGCTCGGAGAGGCCCGGGTCCAGGCGCAGGGGCCCCGGCCGGCCCGGGAGCAGGTGGCGCACCAGGGCGGCCATGCGATCCATCGCGTGCCGGGCCCCGGGCGGGACCGGGGCGGCTCGCTCGGTCAGGAGGCTCGCCCCCAGGGGTTCGCGCCAGTCCTTCCGTGCGAGCCCCAGGCGCCGCTCGGCACCGGAGACCAACAGGACCGCAGCGCTCTTCAGGTTCCCCTGGCAATCGACCGCCAGGTCCGGCGCGAAGGCCCGCAGGGCGCGCCGCAGGGCCGGCCAGGCGCGCCAACCGTCCCGGCGGCCGAAGGGGATCACCCGTTCGAGCCCCGGCAGTCCGCTCACCAGATCCGCGAACTCCGGCTGGATTGCCCAGGCGACGCGGGCCTCCGGGTACGCCTCGTGCAGGGCGTGATGGACCCCCAGAGCATGCACCACGTCACCGAGGTGCGAGAGGCGAACAATCAGAATGCGCACGAGGAACGAAGTCCGGAAAGGGCCGGGCGGCGCCGGCTCCGCCGGCGAGGGCGCAGAGGGTATCCTCGGGCCCCCCCGCGCGGGGAGTCCGTTGCGACGCATCTCCACCAAGCTCGTGGTCGCGGTCCTCGCGGCCGTCGTCCTGCCCTTCGGCGCGTTCTCCCTGTTCATCGAAGGGCAGATGGCGAACCGCCTGACGCGGCACGTGGTCCAGCAGTCCCTGTTGGGGCTGGCGAAGGACCTGGCCCGGCAGGTGGACGCGGCCCTGCGGGCCCGGGCCCAGGACCTCGAGCTGCTGGCCCGCGAACCGGTCTGGCGCCGCGCGGCCAAGGCGCACATCGTCGAACGCGACCTGCGCCGGGCGGCCGAGGCCGAGGGGCGCGAGCCGGTCTACCCCGAGCCCCCGTGGGACGCCCTGGTCCTGGCGAACTGGGCGGCCCGGTTCGCCGGTGCGGCGGAGGAGTCCTTCGCGAGCGTGGACCTCCTGGTCCCGTCGCGGGCCCGGGCGACCCAGCTCCTCGACGCGCTGTGCCAAGTCAAGGGCGTCTACGACCGGGTCCTGTTGGTCGGGGACGACGGGCGCCTGATCACGTCGAGCTCCGCGCATCCCCAGGGCGGGATTCTGCCCCGGGAGGACCTGGAGCACGTGTTCGCCTCCGATTACTCGGACGAGCCGTGGTTCCAGCGGGCGATGATGGACTACCCCGTGGGGATCAACCACCACGTGTCGCCCTGGCGCTTGCCGTACCGGGGCGACGAGGTCGATGCGTCGACCGGCTATCAACTGGGCTTCGCCCTGCCGGTGAAGGGCGAACGGGGCGAGGTCCTCGCCGTGCTGTACGCCCTGGTGAACTGGAGCCACATCCAGGAGCTGGTGTCCCAGCCCCGCGTGGAGGACTCGTTCCGCGGTCTGGTGGAGGACGGCGAGGACCCCTCGCCGTACGCCTGGATCTGGGACGCGGACGCGGAGACCATCCTCGGGCACCCCAACCGCACGCTCTACTACCAGAGCATCGTGAGCGACGTCGGGCTGCCGCAGATGACCAACGCGGTCCTCGACAGCGTCGAGGGGTTCGGGCTGTACCCCGAGTACGAATTCGAGGGGATCGAGAAGAACGCCGCGTTCCAGCGCACCCTGCCGGCGGATCGGGGAGGCTTCGGTTGGGTCGTGGGGGTCGGGATCGACAACCGCGACATCTATCGCATCCCGAACGAGCTGCGGCGCCTGCTCCTGGGGGGCACCGCCCTGGTGCTCCTGATGGCCGTCGGTTGGACCTTCTTCATCGCCAAGCGCACGACGCGACCGATCCTCGAGCTGCAACGCACCACCCGCCGGGTGGCCGAGGGCGACTTGACGGCCCGGGCGAACATCGAGTCCCGGGACGAGCTCGGCGCCCTGGCGGAGGACTTCAACTCGATGACCGCCGAGCTCGAGGAGCAGCGCGCGCGCATCGTGGCGGCCGAGAAGGACGCGGCCTGGAAGGAGATGGCCCGTCAGATCGCGCACGACATCAAGAACCCCCTGACGCCGATCCAGCTCTCCCTCGACCTGCTGCGGCGCGCGCGGGCGGAGAACGCGGAGCGCTCCGAGGAGATCCTCGAGCGCACCCTCGAGCTCGTGGACCGACAGGTCGGCAGCCTGAAGCGGATCGCGGCGGAGTTCTACGAGTTCACCGGCGGGCGCAAGCCGCGCCCCGAGGCGATCGAGTTGCCGGCCCTGGTGGACGAGGTGCTCCACCTGCACGACGCCTGGGCCGTGGAGCTCTCGGTCGATGTCCAACGGGATCACGCCCGCGGAGCCTGCGTGGTGTGGGCCGATCGCGACAAGCTCCACCGGGTGCTGGTCAACCTGGTGACCAACGCCCTGCAAGCCATGCCCGAGGGCGGCCGCCTCGAGGTGCGCACCCGCGCGGGGGAACAGCGTTGTTCGGTGGAGATCCGCGACACCGGCGACGGCATCGCCGAGGACGCACGTGCACACCTGTTCGAGCCGTACTTCACGACGAAGAGTCGCGGGACGGGCCTCGGATTGGCGATCTCCAAGCGTGTGCTCGAGGAGATGGACGGCACGATCGTGCTCGCCGCAGTCGAGACCGCCGAGGGCTGGAGCCCCGGGGGTGGCACCGTCGCCTGCGTCGACCTGCCGCGCTGCGTGGACGTGGCGGCGACGAACTGAGGAGATGGCCGACCGCACCGTCTTTCTGACCGGCGCCACCGGGTTCCTCGGCTCGGCCCTGGTCCCGCTGCTGCTCGAGGGGGGCGCCGAGGTGCACGCCTTCGCCCGGCCGACCGCGGACCGCGGGCACCTGCCCGCCGCGGCGCTGACCTGGCACGGGGGGGACCTCGCGGATCCGGCTTCGATCCACCGGGCGGTCGAGACCGCCCACGCCCGGGCCCGAGACCTCGGGCAGCCCTTGCACGTCGTGCATGCGGGGGCGGCGATCAGCTACCGCCGGCGCGACGCCGAGCGGGCCCGTCGGGTCAACGTCGACGGCACCCGCTCCCTCCTCGACGCCCTCGGGCGCGTGACCGCTGGCGCGGGGGGGCTCGGACGCATCTGCCACGTCAGCTCGGTGGTCGCGGTCGGCTGGTCCGACGACCCGGCTGTGGTCTTGGACGAAGCTTCCCCCGCGCCCGCCGGGGACCTCGGTTGTCACTACATCGCGACGAAGCGGGAGAGCGAGGGCGAGGTCCTCGCCCGCGCGAACGAACTGGACGTGGTCGTCGTCAACCCCGGCGCGATCTTCGGGGCCGCCCCGGTGCGCTCGAACAGCAAGCGCTTCTTGCAGGAGCTGGCCAGGCGCGGGGGCCTGTCGGCCTCGCCGCCCGGATCCCTGTCCCTCGTCGGGCTCCGGGACGTCGCCGCCGGCTGCGTGGCCGCTCTGGAGCGGGCCGAGCGCGGGACGCGCACGATCCTGACCGAGTCCCACTGGACCCACCACGCCCTGCAGGTCGAGGCCTCGCGCCTGCTCGGGCTGCGTCCGCCCCGGCGCGTCCTGCCCGGCAGCCTTTGGCGGGTCCTCGCGGGGGGCTTGGGCCTGGTCGATCGCGTCGCGCCCCGGGAGGAGTTCACGCCCACCGCGATGCGCCACCTGGGGGTCCACTACAACCTGTCCGGTGCGCACGCCCGGCAGTCCCTGGGGTGGCGGCCGCGGCCCGCCGAAGAGGTGTTGCGCGAGGCGGTCGACGCCCTCGGTTAGGGGGCGGGGCGGACGCGTTCTTCGCGCCGCGGTTTTGGACAGAGACTCGATCCACGGGGTTTTGTCCGGCTGCCCAGGTCCTATGCGTGGGAGAGCGTGTACCGTGCCAGAGCTCCCCTCGCGATGAACGATTGGCGGATGTTGGACAAGCGTCGGAACACTGCCCGAACTGCCACGTCCGGCAGGGCTCCCAGCGCCCTTCTGGTCTTGGCAGCCTCGGGTGGCCTCCTCTTGGTCGGACTGTTGGTGTACTTCCTGTGGGGCGAGCCCGACGGGGGCGATGCCGTCGGTGCGGGACAGGCCCTGGCCCAGCCCGCAGAGGGCGCCGGCGACGGCGGCGTGTCCGCCGATTCCGAAGCGCGCGAGTCCGCCGGCTCCGCTGATCTGGTCTTGGCCCCGGGTGAGCTGTACATCCCGGTCGGCGTCCGGCTCGGTGGCCCCGGGCGCCTCGAGGGACGCGTGCGCGAGCGGGCCAGCGGAGCGGGTGTCCCGGGGGTCCGCGTGGACCTGCACGTCGTGCCCCCCGCCGGTCTCGAGCTCGTCGACCGGATCTACGACCTGGCCCGCTTCACGGACGGGTCGTCGGCCCGCTTCCGGCCGGTGGCCACCGCCGCCAGCGGCGAGGACGGCTCCTTCGTGTTCGACGGAGTGCGCGCCGGGGACTACTTCCTGGAGCCGCGCGGCGCCTGGCACGTGCCCGACAACCTGGCCCAGGTCTGCGTGGCACCGTCCGGGGCCGGCGGTCCGGTGGACGTCTGGGTGCGCGGCGGGGGGCGCGTCCTGGGGCACGTGTTCCAGGCGGACGGCGAACCGGCCGCCGGGGCCCAGGTCTGGTGCTTCCCCGGCCCGGGCACGATCCTGCGCCGCCTGCGCGAGGGGGACGTGCGCGGCATGTCGACCCGCGCGGATGCCCAGGGGCGTTTCGTGTTCCACGGGGTCCCGCCGGGACCGGGGTTCGAGGTTGCGGCGATCGATGGGGCGGGCACCCTGACCCACGTCCCCGGGGTGACCATCGTGACCGGGGGAGACACCGAGGTCGACGTGGTCCTGCGGGCCGGCGGCGAGGTGTTCGGGCGTGTGCTGACCCGCGCGGGCGGCGGCGAACCCGTACCCCTCGCCGGGGCCCAGGTCAGCCTGTTGCCGCGGGGGCTGCGGGACCTGCACTTCGCCCGCGAGGTTTTGGAAGCGACCCACGGGGTCAGCGGTGCCGATGGCCGCTTCCACGCGGAGCGCGTTCCCCCGGGGGACGTGGACCTGGTCGCCTGGGCCCCCGGGCACCTGCACGGTCTGGTGGGGGGGCTCGTCGTCACCGAGGGCGGGACCCTGCAGGCCCCCGACCTCGTACTGGACTCGGGACCGATGGTCGAGTGCCGTGTGACCGACGACCTGGGGGCGCCCTTGCCGGACGTCCGGGCGTCCTGGTGGGCGACGGACTGGAGCAACTTCCGTTTCCGGTTCGGCTTCACGCCCTTCTTGATGCAGGCGGTCGAGGGCTTCGACTACCCCGCCTCCGACGCGGCCGGCACCCTCGTCGCCGGGCCCTTCCCGGGGCCACCGCCGTACCGGCTGGCCTTCTACAAGCCCGGCTACGTGGTCGAGTTCCGCAAGTGGACCCCGGACCAGCCCGGCCCCCTGGAGGTCGCGTTGAGCCGCGGAGGGTCGATCGAGGGCATCGTGATGGACCTGGGGGCCGGGACTCCGGTCACGCGCTACACCCTCGAGACCGAGGCACGCCTCGAGACGGATCCCCAGGCTCCCTCCAGTTGGAATCCCTTCGCCGGGGGCATCCTGGTCGAGGCGGCGGACGGCCGCTTCGCCCTCAGCGACATGACTCCGGGGACGATCGACCTGCGCATCCGTTCGGACGAGCACCTGCCGGCCGAGGTCTCCGTGGAGGTCACCGCCGGTGAGACCACCCGGGGTGTGATCGTGACCCTGAACCCCGGCGGGCACGTGACCGGACAGGTCGTGGACGGAGACGGGGCACCGATCCCCGGGGCGACGGTCCTGGCCACGGATGCCGAGGGCATGCCGGTCCGCGGTTGGCCTTCGTCCAAGCGCATCGGGGCGAACACCGGGTTCTCGCGCCAGAACCAGGACTTCGGGATGGATCTGTTGGAGATGTCCCACACCCTCGGTTCGCCGGGGCCGGGGGCGGTCCTGACGGACGAGGAGGGGCACTTTCGGCTCCACTCGGTCCCCGCCGGCCCGGTCCACGTCCGCGCCTGGCACCGCGACTACGCGCGGGCGGAGGTCGGACCCCTGGTCGTGCCGGACGAGGGGGCGTTGGAGGGGGTGCTCGTGACCCTGCTCGGCGGGGGAGGGATCCAGGGCAAGGTCAGCGACCGGCACGGCCGTGCGGTGCCCGATGCGATCGTCGTGGCTTCGCCCCCGGAGTTGTTCCGCGGATCCCTGCATGGGGACTTGGACGTCTACCAGGGCGTGTCCGATGCGGACGGCCGTTACTCGATCGACCACGTGCCCCCCGGCAGCTACTTCCTGTTCCTGACGCGCGGCAACGCCACGCTGGATCCCCTGGCGTTCCTGGGGACGATGAACTTCGACCTCGTCCGGGTCCCGGCCGAGACCCGCGTCACCTACGACCTCGTCGATACGTCGGCCGCCGGCACGCGGGTGTTCGGCGTGGTCTCCAGCGGCGGCGCGCCGGTGTCCGAGGGGTCGTTGTTCGCGTTGTCGTTCGAAGGGGACAACCTCTTCGGTGTCGACGCGAAGATCACGGAGGTGCAGTCCGACGGCACCTACGCCTTCCCGGGGCTCGAGCCCGGGGACTACCAGATGCGCTACGGCGGCAAGACCGCGGAAGTGGTCCTGGACGTGGAGGTCCTCGACCAACCCTCGATGCGCCTGGACCTCGCCCTGCCCGAGGGGGGTCTGTCGGGACGGGTGGTCGCCGGGGAAACGGGGGATCCGATCCCGAACGCGGAGGTGCTGGTCGTCCGCCCGAGCAGCGCCTCGCCGGGGGGTGGCCTGTTCGGCGCGCTGCTGTCCGCCGAGGGCGGGCAGGTCCGCGTGCGCACGGACGAAGACGGACGCTTCCGGATCGATCGCCTGCAGGCCGGCGTCTGGGACGTGGTGGTGAATCCGCCCCGGTGGGGCTCGGATCGCGAGCGCTTCGCGCCCTCCGATCCGAAGCGGATCGAGGTGGTCGAGGGCCGCGTCGTCGACGACCTCCTGGTGGAGCTGGCCCCGGCGCTCCTGGTGCGCGGGGTCGTGCGCGACGAGCGCGGGGACCCCGTGGCCGAGGCCCGCGTCACCGCCTACCCCCAGGAGGGTGGCCTGGCCCAGGTGCCCTCGGCGCGATCGGATGCGGAGGGCCGCTTCGAGCTGACGGGTCTCTCCGCCGGGGAATGGAACCTCGGCGCCTCGAAGACCGGCTACGCCGACGCGCCCCTCGAACCCCTGTCGATCGCCGAAGGGGCGCCGCCGGAGGTCGCCTTGGTGCTCCCCGAGGGCGTCGTCGTCCGCGTGCGCGTGTTCGGCCCCGACGGCGAGCCCGCGCCGGGGGCGACCGCCCGGCTGGTGCGCCTCGACGGAGCCACGGCCCCCGACGAGGTCGCCCTGCGGCGGACCCTGGAGGGGGTCTTCGAGGGCCAGGGGATCGCCGGAGGCGACGGCTGGATCGAGCTCGGGAAGCACGCCCCGGGTCGCTATCGCGTCGAGGCCCTGCGCGGGGGACGCAGCGGGGTGCTCGAGGAGGTCGCCGTCGACGCCGGGGCGCCGGTCGCCCTGGACGTCACGCTGGAGTAGGACCGGCCTTGCGGTCACGCCGGCCATCGGAGATCGTTCCCCCCGTCACCAGGACCGTGCCGATGACCGCCCCCTCGATTTCCCTCGCCGCCTGTGCGCTGACCGCCCTGCTCGGACTCGGTCCGGAGGCCGGGCTGCACTCGTCCGTTCAGGAGACCACGCCCCCCGCGGAGGCCCAGGAGGACCGAGCGGACCCGCGCTCTCTCCTGGCGGCCCCGCTGTACCTAGGGGCGGAGCCCCCGGAGTGCCGCACGCTCGAGATCCTGCACATTGTCCATCGAGCGGAAGGGACTCACGGACCGGAAGGGGCCTACACCCCCGAGGAGGCCCGCGCCCTGGCCGAGCGCCTGCGTCCGCGCGCCGTGGACGCGGCCGCCTTCCGGGAGCTCGCCGCCCGTTACTCCGCAGCCCCCAACGCCCGCTTCGGCGGCGTGCTGGGGACCTTCCCGCCGGGCGTGCTCGAGGAGTCCTTCGAGGGCTTCCTGTGGTCCGCGCAGCCCGGGGACGTCTCCGCCCCGATCGCCACCGAGCGGGGCACGTTCCTCCTGCGCCGGGGTGAGCGTTGGGCGGGTTGTCACCTGATGCTCTTCGCGGACGAGGACGAAGCCCGCGCGCGTTCCCGCGCCGAGGCGGCCCTCGCACGCCTCGGGGCGGGGGAGTCCTTCGGCGACCTGGCCGCGGAGCTCTCGGACCACGCCGAGAGCGCGGCCCGTCGGGGGGCCTACCGGGTGTTCGAGCGCGGACCCCAGGACCGCCTGCTGAAGCGGGAGGTCTTCGAGGCCTCCGTCGGGGAGCTGATCGGTCCCCTGTCGACGCCCCTCGGCCTGATCCTCGCGCGCCGAGTTCCGGCCGAGGAGCTGCCCCCGGACCTGTGGGAATCGGGCTGGGCGCGGGTGCGTTCGATCCTCGTCTCCCACGCCCAGGCCCCCGGGGCCGTCGAGTTGAACGCGCGCTCCTTCGTGGAGGCCCGGGCCTTGGCCGAGGAGCTGGCCGCGCGCATCCGCGACGAGGGCGCCGACATGGCCGCCCTGGCGGTGGAGTTCGACGACGACCTCGATGGCCGGCGCCGGGCCGGAGACCTGGGGTGGGTGCGGCGGGACGGCCAGGGCACCCGCGACATCGTGCAACAGGTGTTCCAGCGGCCCGCTGGGACGCTGGTCGGCCCGCTGCCCTTGCAGGTGGGCTACCTGCTCCTTCAACGCGAAGAGCCTTGAGAGTCGGGCTGGTCATCCCCGCTCTGAACGAAGAGCAGGCCCTGCCCCTCGTGCTGGCGGAGCTGCCCGACGGAGAGCTCGACCGCATCGTCGTGGTCGACAACGGCTCCACCGACGGCACCGCCGCGGTCGCCGCCGCCGGAGGGGCCGAGGTCGTGCGCGAGGACCGCCGCGGCTACGGGCGCGCCTGCCTGACGGGCCTGGCGACCCTCGACCGGGACCGGCCTTCGCCGGGCGGGCAGGAGGGCGCAGCCGACGGCTCCGACGGCGCCGCCCTGGGGCCGGAGGACGTCGTCGTGTTCCTCGATGCCGATCACTCGGACTACCCCGCGGACCTGCCGTCGATCCTCGCGCCCCTGCGCAGCGGCGCAGCGGATCTGGTGATCGGCAGCCGCGTCCTCGGCGGGGCGGACAAGAAGGCCCTGCTCCCCCAGGCCTGGTACGGCAACCGCCTGGCCTGCTTCCTGATGCGCTGGCTGTTCGGTGCGCGCTACACCGACCTGGGTCCCTTCCGCGCGATCCGCGTGGACGCCCTGCGGCGGCTGGAGATGGGGGACGAGGACTTCGGCTGGACCGTGGAGATGCAGCTCAAGGCCAAGACCCACGGCCTGCGGGTCGTCGAGGTCCCCGTGCGCTACCGTGAACGCATCGGCAAGAGCAAGATCACCGGGACCATCACGGGGACCGTGCGGGCGGGCTGGAAGATCCTGGGTTGGATCAGCGTTTGGCGCCTGCGGTTGTGGCTGCGCCCGCACCGCTAGTGCCGTCCTCCAGGCCCCCGGCCGGGAGCCCCCAGGTGCCGGACACGCGCGCATAGCGGATGCCGACGAAGTCGAGCAACCAGTCGAACCAGTGCAGGTCCGGAAAGACCAGCTCCTTCTCGATGCGCAGGTCCGGCCGTTGGATGTCCGCGGCGTTCGAGCGGGCGATCATCAGGGCCGGTCGCGGGATGTCCTCTCCGAAGAAGGAGAAGGCCCAGGCCTTCGAGCTGAAGCTGCCCGAGGTCAGGGTGTCCCGTTCCACGGAGACGCTGGCGCAGCCGCTGGAACCCAGGGTCAACAGGCCCGCGCACAGGAGCCCGGCCAGCCGGCGTCGGTGACCGGTGAGCGCGGTCCGGCGGGAGCACGCTCCGGTGAAACCGAGGGGGGCCGCGGGGTCCGGGTCCGTGTTCGCCGTGCCGGCTGAGTTGCGCGCGCTCATCGTCGGGGCACGATAGCCCCCGGCGCAGGGGCGCGCCAGGGCTCGATTTCGTAGGCTCCCGGGGTGAGCACCTTCTCGTCCCAGCCTCCGAACCATGCGGCGGCGGACGGTCCGCACGCCGGCCTCGTGGGAGGCGGACCCCCCCTGCGCGACGCCTCGCAGATCGACCCGGCCCTGTTGTCGGCGATTACGGCCTCCCTGGAGGCCCACCGCGCCCGGTTCCTGGCGCGCTTCGGGGGCGAGGTCGGGGACCTGCGTTCGTTCTGGTCCCCGGGCCGCGTGAACCTGATGGGGGCGCACCTGGACTACAGCAAGGGGCCCGTGCTCCCCACCTCGGTGGATCGCGGGACCTTCGTGGTGCTGCGGCCCCGGAGCGAGCCCCGGGTGCGCTTCGCGTCGACCCTGGAGGACGCCGATGGGGGAGAGGTCGAGTTCGCCCTCGAGGCCCTGCCCACCGAGCGCACCCGTTCCTGGGCGGACTATCCCCTGGGAGTCCTGTTGCGGCTGTGCGCGCGCCGGCGCGAGGCGGGCCTGCCGCTGGGTGACGAGGGTGTCGACGTCCTGTTCGGGGGAGACCTTCCGGTGGGGGCCGGGCTGTCGTCCTCGGCCTCGATCTGCGTCGGGACGGCCTACGCCCTCGGACATGCCTTCGGCTACGGCCTCGCCGAAGAGGATCACCTCGACGCGGCCCTGTGGGCCGAGCGACGCTTCGTCGGCGTGCAGTGCGGAATCATGGACCCCTACGCGGTGCGCCTGACCCGGCCGGGGCACCTCCTGTGGGTCGACTGCAAGGACGAGACCTACGAGCACTTGCCCCTGGACGCCAGCCGCACGCGCATCGTCGTCGCGGACACGGGCGTGCGCCGGCGCTTGGCCGGCAGCGAGTTCAACCGGCGCGTCGCCCAGTGCCGCGAGGCCTTCCGGTTGCTCGCCCCCCACGTCCCCGGTTCGACCTGCCTACGGGACATCCCCCGCGACGTGGTGCTGGAGCACCGCGCCGCCCTGCCGGCGGAGGTGGGCGACCGGGCTCTCCACGTGGCCGAAGAGGTCGAGCGGACCTTCGCGGCTCGCGCCGCCCTCACCCGGGGTGACCTCGAAGGCTTCGGAAGCTGCATCACCGCCGCCCACGCTTCCCTGCGGGATCTCTACGCGGTCTCGATCCCCGAGTTGGACCACCTGGTGGAGACCGCGGCCGCTTGGGAGGGCTGCTTCGGAACGCGGCTGACCGGGGCCGGATTCGGGGGCTGCATCGTCGCCCTGGTCGATGCGGACGCCACCGACGGATTCGCCGAGTACCTGACGCGGGCCTTCGAAGACCGCTTCGGGACGACGCCCCGGGTGGAGTTCTTCCGGGGCGCCGGCGGGCCGCGCGAGGTCGAGTAGGTCTGGCAGGTCGAGTCGGTCCGGCCGGGGGCTCGGGGTTCTCCCGGACCCCCGGCTCGGGACCGGTCGGCTAGCGCGCCTCTCCGTACTGGATCGAGCGGGCGCTCTCGAGCGTGAGCCGGACCGCCTCGTCCTGGGCCAGGGCGGCGGCCGGAGCCGTGCCGGCAGCGTAGAGGTCGACCGCGGCCGCGGGCCGGTTGCCGAACAGGAAGTTCACCGCGAGGACCAGGCGCGCGTCCCGGTCCGTGGGCCGCTCGAGCACGTAGGTCTCGAGCCGGGCGAGCTGCGCGTCGAAGTCGCTCGGGTCCATGTAGAAGCCGTGCTTGTCAATTGGCGTCGCGAGCAGCGCGGGGTCCAGTTCCACGGCCTTGCGGATCGAGTAGGCGGCGTAGTGGTAGTCGCCCGCTGCGAACAGGGCATCGGCCAGCACGAGGTACAGGCCGGCGTTGTCCGGTGCCAGCTCGACCGCCTTCGCGTAGAGCTGCACGGAGTCGGACCAACGGCCTTCCCGGAAGGCCCGGTCTCCGAGGGTCAAGTAACGCTCGGCGGCGATGGACAGGGTGCTGGCCTCGGCGCGGGGCACCACGACCGGAGCGTCGTTCGCGGCTTCCTCGACCACGACCACCTCGCCGGGATCTTCGACGACGGTGTCCTCGTAGATCGTGCGATAGACCACCGAGCTGTAGACCGTGGGGTAGTACCAGCTCGTGTAGTAGTACGGCCGGCAGTTCCAGTACCAGTAGGGGTAGTACGACGACACGTAGCAGGGCCAGTACCACCAGCAGTCCCCCCAGTACCAGTTGTAGCCGAAGTGGAACGACCAGTTCCCGCCGTAGTAGCCGAAGCCCCACGGGTTGTAGTAGCCGTAGCGGTCATAGCCTCGGCCGAGGCCGCGGTAGGCCGCGCTGCGCACGCCACCGATCGCGGCGATCCCGGCGCCCAGGCCCGCGCGGCGGACCCGGTCGAGGCGTCGCGACACGCTGCGGACGCGGTCGGCGGTGCGGGGATCCCCCCGCTGCAGATCGCCGAGGTTGGTGCGTCGCGGGGCCCGGCGCAGGCCACCGGAGTCGCCGACGCTCGACGGGCCACCGCCGCCGCCGATCGAGCGCACGTCCCGGCGGCCCGACGGGGTGATCCGGGGGCCGTCGGGGCGCCCGCGATCGGGGGCGCCGATGCCGGGCGTGCCCGAGCCCGAGCCCGCGGGGCGTCCCGCGGTCGGGGCAGGGCTGGCGCTGCGGGGATTGGCCAGGCGATCCACGGGGCCGCGACGGTAGTCCACGACCCGGCCGCCCCGGGCGCTGCCGGCGGGGAGGTCCAGGGGGTTCGGCCGTCCGCTCGTGGAACTGCTACCGTCCCCGATTCCGCGGACGTCCCGGCGGCCGCTGGCGTTCCAATCCGGACGCGCCGGAGTCGAGGCGCCGGTGGAGCTCCGGCGCACGCGATCCGAGAGGCCGGTCGGGCCGTCCGCCGGACGGGTCGTGCGCGGCACCGTGGTGCCGGTCGTCCCGCGCCCGTCCACCCGCGCGCTGCGGCTGCTGCCGGCCGGGCGATAGGGGGCCGGGAAGCGCACCCGCGAGGGGCTGCTCGAGGAGGAGCGCAGGTCGATGATCGCGCCCGTCGAACGCCCGCTGGTGTCGGGGGCCGAACCCGACGACGACGACGAAGATGAAGTCCTGCCTGAGTTCCCTGCCGTGGGGACCCGCACGGAGCCGCCGGTCGCACTCGTGACGCCCCGCCGACCGTAGATGTCGGTGGAGCTCGGAGTGCTCGTGCCGGAGGAGCCGGTGCTCGAGCGCGAGCTGGAGGAGCGCGGCAAGCTCGAGACCGACCCGGTCGAGCGCGGCGTCGACGGGACGCGGCTGGACCCGACCGAGCGCGAGCTGGAGCCGACCGAACGCGAGCCGCTGGACTGCGAGCGCGAGCTGGAGCCGACCGAACGCGAGCCGCTGGACTGCGAGCGCGAGCTGGAGCCGATCGAACGCGAGCCGCTGGACTGCGAGCGCGAGCTGGAGCCGATCGAACGCGAGCCGCTGGATTGCGAGCGCGAGCTGGAGCCGATCGATCGCGAGCCGCTGGATTGCGAGCGCGAGCTGGAGCCGATCGAACGCGAGCTGCCACTCGAGCGCGACCGGCTGGACTGGGACGAGGAGCGGCTCGGCGAGGAGCGGCTCGATTGGGTGCTGCGCGAGCTCGAGGAGCTGCTCCGCGTGCTGCGGGTCGCCTGGGGGAGGGCTGGTTCGGCGGTGGCGGCCCCGGCGGAGGCCACCGGGGGCAGCGCCCGACCGGGCTCGGCGGCGGTCGGTTGACCGACGGCCGGGGCGGTCAGGAGCAGGAGGCCGAGGGCGCGGGTGAGAAGCGGGAGGTGTTTCATGGATGGCTCCAGAGCGGGGATCGCCGCACAGTCTGCAAAGCCCGTGCCGACACCCCGGGGCAGGGAGGGGCGCTTTGGCGCTTTGGCTGCCCCCCAGCGTCCTCCGGGGGGGACAGGGGCCCCCGGGGGGGCCTCGGATCCGGTCCTATTCTTTCCGTCCGTAGGACACGAACAGGTACGCCTCCAGGGACCCTCCGGACAGGAGGAGCACATAGGGGTTGTCGGGCCGGGCGTCCTCTGGGACCCCCCGGCGCAGGGCCGACAGCCGCGTGATGTCCAAGTCCTTCAGCCTGCGCAGGGGCGTCGACAGGCCCGGCCGCTCCGGCAGGGTCTCCCAGCCCTCGGGGGGGGTCCAGGCGACCTTCGACAGGCGCAACAGGATCGCCACGGGCTGCCCGGTCCAGTCGATCTCGAAGCAACCCCGGGGGTCGAGCCGGGCCGGGCCGTCCCCGAGGGCCTCGGCCGCCCGGGCGGCCTCCTCGTCCCGCAGGGTCCGGGCCCGCTCCCAGGTGCACCCCTCCGGCAGCGGGATGCGCCGCAGGCTCAGGGGCGACAGGTCCTGGGAGCGTGTGATCTGCACGGAGCCCCCGGCCCGGTTCGTGCGCCGGTCCGGGGGCACGAAGAACGCGTCGTGGTAGGTGTGGTTGCGGGCCACGACGGTGACGGTCTCGTCCGCGTAGGCCTTGCCCGCCCGCTCGAGCCGCAGCCGGGTCGGGTGGCCGTCTTCCCCGCGGGCCTCGACGACCAGGGCTTCGCGTTCGACCCCGTCCGTCCCGCGGGCCGCGAGGTGGGTCGGAAGCCCTTCCGCGTCCAGACGCGCGACGAGCTGGCCCAGGGCCACCTCGGAGTTGCTGGCCCGGAACAGGGCCACGGTGGCGGTGGTTCCGTCCGGCGCATGGGTCCATTCGAAGGCGCCCGGCCACAGGAACAGCGCATGGCGCAGCTCCAGGGACAGGAGCCGGTCCTCCAACTCGGCGCCCTCCAGGACCTCGCTCCCGGCGGTGTTGGCGTCCATCCGCCAGGCCCGGGTCCCCAGCCGCAGCGTGCGGGTCACGTCCTTGGGGTCCCCGGTCCGCGGCTCGAAGTTGGCCCGGGAGCGGTCCGGATAGACGTGGTAGAAGCTGAGGTCGATCGGCGCCATCCCCGCTTCGAGGGACACCACCTCGGAGCGCACGGAGACGCTGCGCACCCCGCGCACCGGCTGGGGGGGCAGGACCTCGGGTTCGGCGTCCTGGGCACCGGGTGCCGGCCGCTCCTGTTCCCCTCGGTCTTCCCCTTGGTCCGGGAGCCCCTCGGCCGGGGCCGTGCGCGCCGTTCCCGGATCGGGATCCCCCGGCGCCTGTTCCCCGTCGCGGGTCGCGAGGAACACCATCGCGGCGACCCAGAGAGCCGCCGCGCCGAACAGCGAGACGCGACCGCGCGCCCGTGGAGGGGATGGGAAGGAGCTCATCGAAGAGCCAGCCTACCAGAGCGATCCCCTCAGGGCAGGGAATAGGCCCACTCGCGCCAGGCGTTCAAATCCCCCTCGAAGTCCCGTTCCGACAGGCGGACCAGCTCGGACCGGATCCAGCCCTTGCGGGTCCGGCGGGCGCGGCCCATCGCGTCGACCAGGGCCCGGGAGACCTCCCCCAGGGTGCGCGGCTCACCCCGCCCGATCTCGCCCAGGGCCAGGATCGCCGGCTTGGCGGCGAGGTCCTCCTCGTCGTCCAGCAGGGCGGCGAGGTCCGGGACGGCTTCGTCGTCCGCGAAAACCCCCAGCACGCCGGCGCATTGGCTGCGGACCCCCGCGAACTCGTCGTAGAGGCCCTGACGGCAGGCCTCGAGCACGTCGAGGTCGGGTTCGCCCCCGTTCGAAGCGATGCGGCCCAGGGCGTAGGCGGCGTTGCTGCGCACGAGGGGGTCGTTGCCGGAGCGCAGGTGGTAGGCGATGATCGAGACCGGCGAGCGGGGATCGGCCAGTTGGCCCAGGCCGATCAGCGCGTTCGCGAGGACCTCGGGATCCGGGTCCGACAGGGCGTTGCTCAGGGGCGAGAGGGCGTCTTCGCGGTCGCTGAATCCCAGGGCCGCCGCCGCGGTCTGACGCAGGGCCGGGGCCGGGGACTCGAGCCCCTGGAGCACCTCGTCGAAGGAGTCGTTGGTCTCGTTGCGCAGGATCAGCTCCATGCGCCGGATCATCGTCGTGTTGTTCTCGACGACCGCCTCTTGCCAGAGCTTCAGGGTCTTGTCGAGCTCCAGCATCAACGAGCCCACCTCGCTGGTCTCGATCGGCAGGGGCACGAAGGGCTCGGTTTCTTCCTCCGGGACCCCGCCGCGCGCGTTCTTGCCGATGCAGCTGGTCCAGGTGGTCGCCGCCAGGGGCAGCAGGAAGAGGGGGAGGAGCGTCCGGGTCAAGGAGCGCTGCGTGCGGTCGTTGGTTCGTTCCATGGATAGCCCTGGGGTGGTGGCGCCCCTGGGACGCTCGGTCGCGGAGATTCTTCCCGGCCCCTTGTCCGGGCGCCAGACCCGAAGCCACCGGATCGGCCGGGGGCTGCCGCCCGAGGCCCGCTGGAGCGCCGGCGTGGCGGGGGAATCCGACGCCGATCCCGGGGTCCGCGGAAGGACCAGGACGCGGAGCTTGTACGGTGGACCGCCGGTTCGTCGAATGGACGCTGTGGTTCCGCACGGACGCCCGCGCGGGACCCACGAACCGCGGTGCGAGGGCTCGGCCCCGCATGGTGGCCGCGCGATCCATGGCAGTACACGTGCTCGATGCAATGGCCCGGGAAGGGTTCGAGGAGGTGGTCGCTCTCCAGGACCATCGCACGGGCCTCCGCGCCTTCCTCGCCATCCACGACACCTCCGCAGGGCCCGCCCTCGGGGGCATCCGGCGCTTCGCGTATCGGGACGAGAAGGGGGCCCTGGTGGATTGCCTGCGCCTGGCCCTGCACATGAGCTTCAAGTGCGTCCTGGCCGGGATCCCCGGTGGGGGCGCCAAGACGGTGATCCTCGACCACGGGGACCTGGACCTCGCCGGGGCCTACCGGCACCTGGGGGACGCGATCGAGCGCATGGGCGGGCGCTACCTGGCCGGACCGGACGTGGGCAGTGGCTCGCGGGAGCTGGGTTGGGTCCGCGAGCGGACGCGCTTCGCCTCGCGCCCCAGCTCCGGACGCAGGGCCGCCGGCCCCGACGCGACGGATCCCCCGGAGGGCGGTCCCGGGGATCTGGCGGCCGCCACCGCCGCCGGGGTCTTCGCCGGCATCGTGGCCGGGCTGGAGGACCTGGACGGCAGCGTGGATTGGGAGCGCCGGCGGGTCGTGGTCCAGGGCCTGGGTAGCGTCGGCCGCACCCTCGCGGCGCGCCTGGTGGCCAAGGGGGCCCACGTCCTGGCCAGCGAACTGGACGCCGAGGTCGCCGAGGGCGCCGCCGACGACCTGGGGGTCGAGCTGATCGAGGCTGGCCAGGAGGTCAGCGTGCCCTGCGACGTGTTCTCGCCGAACGCGATGGGGGGCATCCTGCACGACATCTCGATCCCCAAACTGGCCGCGCGGATGGTCTGCGGCGCCGCCAACAACCAGCTCGCCCGGGCGCGCCACGCCGAACGCCTCCACGCGCGCAACGTGCTGTACCTGCCGGATTTCGTGGTCAACGCCGGGGCCGTGATGCGCGGCGCTGCGTTCCACGCCACGGGCGTCGGGACCCCCCTGGAGGAGATCGAGGCCCGTATCGGGGCCGTGGCCCGCCGGGTGTTGACCGCGGCCCGGGCGGCCGACGAGGCCCCGGCCCGGACCGCGGAACGCCAGGCCCGCCGCGCCCTGGCCGCCCGCCGGGAGCGGGCCCCGGCCCCCCCGACCCCCGCCGCAGCCGTATCCCCCTCCGGGCTGCCCGGCGGCTTTTCCGACCCCGGAGGCCTGTCCGATCCGGGCGGGTCGGGCGTACCTGGCGACGACGGGGGTCCACGGCCGGATCTCGGGTCGGACCCCTCCGCAGCACCCCGCAGCCCCGCTTCGCCCGCGCCCGCCGCGGGACCGCACCGCACCCTGGAGACCCACTAGATGCTGCAGCACGCCTTCGTCCTACCGATCCTCCTGCTCCCCACGGCCCTCCAGGAGGTGCCCGTGGATGCGGTCCACGGCCGCCAGGACGATGGGGAGCCGACGCCGGCCGCCGCGCCCGCCGCCCCCCTGGCCCTCGAGCGCGGGGCCGGTTTGGCGACGTTGCACGCCCCCCGCCAGGAGGAGCTCGTGTTCCGGGTCCACGTGGACGTCTCGGTCCTGGAGGCGGCCGTCGGCACGGTGACCCTCTCCAGCGGCGTCGAGGCCTACGAGAACGGCGTCCTCGGCGGGGGCACGGAGGAGGCGGAAGGGCTCGAGACGGCGGTGTTTCGCTGCCACGCGAAGGGCGACTACACGCTCTACTCGATGGACGCGACGATCGAGACGCGCGTGTTCCCCCAGGACGAGCCCCGCCTGACCTATCGCTATACCCACGAGGGCACCGAGCGGCGGCGCCGGGAGATCCAGATCTCGCGCACCGAGGAGGAGCTGATCTCGGCCTACCGCCGCGACACCTCCAAGGGCGCGCCGCGGGGGCGCCGCATCTGGAAGAAGCGCCAGACCCGCCCGGTGCCCGAGGGCACCCTCGACATGCTGTCGGCGGTCTATTTCTCGCGCGAGTTGTTGCAGCGCGACCTGAGCTCCCTGTCCTTTCCGCTGTTGGACAAGGACCGCGTGTGGCAGATGACCCTGACCCGCGGGAAGGAGAAACGCCTCGAGCTCCCCCTGGGCGTGTTCGACGCGGTGGAGATCGTGCTGACGCCCTCGGTCTATCCGGGGGAGGAGATCGAGGCCGAGAAGGTCGAGAAGTTCGAGGGCCTGTTCGGGATCCAGGGCTCGATCCACCTGTGGGCCGAGCGCAACACCGGCGTGCCCCTGCGCATCCAAGGCGCCTTCCCGGCGGGCCCGGTCACCCTGGGAATCGACGTCGTGCTGCAGACCGCCAGCGGCGTCCCCACGGCCTTCCAGCCCGTGGAATAGGGGCGCCGACCCGCTGCGCCGGGGTCACTCCCGTTTCCTCCGTCGGCCCTCAGGCGCGCGGCTCCAACTCGGGACCCCCGGGTCCCGCGAGGAACGGACCGCCCTCGGCATGCCGCAGTTTCAGGTAGGCCAGGATGCCCGGCCGCTCCTGGCCGACCGCGGCGCAACTGCTGGTCACGTGGCCCGCGTCCTGGCCGTCGGCGGTCAACAGCGGCGTCCCCGCCGGGACGGCCTCCTGGGCCCGGACCGTGAAGGCCTCCAGGCGGCGGTTCAGACCCCCGTAGGTGTCGAGCTTGGCGACCACCTCCTGGCCCACGTAGCAGCCCTTGTCGAGGGAGAACGCGTGGTCGAGCCGGGCCTCCTGGGGGTAGGGCGCGGCCTCCTCTTCGGGGGGCAGCTCCAGGCCCGACAGGGCCGCGCGGGAGCCGATCCGCAGGGCCTCGCGCGCGGTCAGTCCGCCCGGGACGGCTCCGGCCGCGACCAGGGCTTCCCACAGGGCCGGCGCCCGCTCCGGGCCCGCGTCGATGCGCCAGCCCTCCTGGCCGAGGACGCGCACCCGTGCGAAGCGGAGGGGCGTCCCCGGGTCCGGGGCGGACCCTGACGCGTCCGCCAGGGGTCCCTCGGTCGGCCACTCCCGCTCCATCCAGGTATCCGGGGCCAGCTCCGGGGCGCAGTCGAGGATCCGCCCGAACACCGCCGGCACGTCCGGCCCGAGCAGCTCCAGGGGCGCGTGGGCGTCGCTCGCGTCCTCGAAGCGCACGTCCTCGCTGAAGACGAAGGCGTCCAGGGCGGCGGACAGGGTCGGGACCTCGCCCGGGGCCGTGGACAGGCGCAGCTCCCGGGCGTCGCGCTCGAGGGTGAACGCGAAGCGCACGCGACCCTTGGGGCTCAGCAGCAGGTTGTCGCGGCAGGACCCGGGGCCCATCCCGCGGACGTCTCCGGCCAGAATCCGCTGGAGGAGCTCGGCGGCGTCGCCGCCCTGGATCCGCAGGAGCCCCCGCGCGCCCGCGTCGAACAGGGCCGCGCCCCCGGCGGCGGCGGCGAGCTCGGCCGCGGGGTCACCGTAGTCGAGGGGGAGCGCGACGCCGCGGCCCTCGGGGGCCGGTTGGAGCTGGAGGCCGCGGGTGCGGAACAGTTCGGACAGGGGCGAGGAGGTCATCGGTCTCGAGCGAGGGGAGGGGTGCCCGGCGCAGATCGCGGCCTCTTCTTCGTGGCCACGGGCCGGCGCGGATCGTATAGCAACGGGCGCCCGGCGCCGCGTCGTCCGGGGTTTCTTGGCCTCCCTCCCCGACAACCCCGACCCCCGTTCCGAGCGCCCGGCCCCGCCCGGCGGGGGGACCTCCGTCGCCGGGTGGCGCGCCTGGCTCCGGCGCGCGGCCCCGTCTCTCTTGGCGGGTGCGGCCGTGGCGGTCACGGCCTGCGAGCTGGTGGGCGTACCCTTCGCCGGCTGGGCGCAGGTGCCCCGGTCGGTCTCGGCGGGGGCCGGGGCCGCCTACGCGCTCCTCGTCCGGTTCCTCGTTCGGACGTTTCCGGTCCGTGCCGCGGCGCGGCCGCTCGCGGGGCTGGTGGTCGGGGCCCTGCCCTTCGCGCTGGTGTTCGCGCGCTCGGTCGAGCGCGATCAGAGGCTGGCCCTCGGGATCGGCCTCGCCCTCGCCGGAGCCCTGATCGGGGCCCTTGAAAGCGCGGACGAGCGGGCCGGCTGACGCGCCGCGACCGCGGTCGCCGGCCGCGGGCCGATCCCCCGTTGGCGTCCCCGGGAGGCCTTCCGTGGCTTGACTTGGGGAGGCATGCCGTCACACTGCTCGCACCCTACAGGCTCCGGGCGATGGGTTTCCCGGGGGCGAGGCCAGGCTCCGCACGCGGGGCCCCTCGAACCTCCCCGCGACCCGCCATTCCGGAGTGCTCCTCGAAGCGTTTCCCGAACCCGTGCGCCGCGCAGGTTCGGGCCCCCTCCCCCGAGTCTCTCGCCCCTCTGTTCCCGATGAGCCGCATCCGCTCGGCGCTCGCCCTGTCCGGGGCCGCCACGTCGCTCGTCCTCGGCTGCACGATCGATCCCCAGACCCCGCAGCTGGTCTACGCGCTGAACGAAGGCGCGCTCGCCGAGAACGTGGACCTGGCGGGGAACTCCTCCGCCCAGGCCCAGCTCGACGGGGCCCTGCAGATGCTGTTCGGGACCCCGGCGGCGCCTGCGTTCCTGACCCTGGACGAGTGGGCCGAGGACGAAGAGTTCTTCCCCGACTACTGGACCCAGGACTCCGAGAGCGACGCGGCCTACGACTCCCGCCTGGCGGGCAACCGGGAGTACTTCGCGAAGCACCTGGAGTTGCTCGCGAACGATCCGCCCCTGGTGGACGACGTCGAGTTCACCCGCTACGCGCCGGACCTCTGGGAACGCTGGGTCGAGCACAAGGAGCTCCTGTTCGGAAATCCCGAGGACCCCGAGGATCGGGGCCTGGACGGGGACTTCTCGGCGGTGATCGACGAGGTGGACGGTGAGGAGATCACCTGGCTCGACGAAGCCGTCTACATGTTCGAGAACTACTACCCGACCCTCGCGACCTCCGCGGAGATGTACCGCCAGCAGTGCTACCACTGCCACGGTGCCTCGGGTGGTGGGGACGGTTCGACCGCCCCGTACCTGAACCCGCGCCCGCGGGACTACCGTCCGGGCAAGTTCAAGTTCACGGCCCTGGCCGACAAGGCGCGCCCGCGACACGAGGACCTGATGCGCATCCTCGAGGAGGGCGTCTACACGACGGCGATGCCCTCGTTCGCGCGCTTCCCGCACTCGATGCTGTCGGGGTTGGCGGACTACGTGCGGCTCCTGTCGATCCGCGGCGAGACCGAGATCCTGGCGGCCGGGGATTACGACCCGGACCTCGGGTTCAGCCTCCCCAGCGTGATGGACAACTACCAGTTGACCATGGACCGTTGGCGCTCGGCGGACGAGAAGGTCATCGTGTTCGACGGCGAGGTGCCCGCCTCCAGCCCCGAGCGCATCGAGGCCGGGCGCGCCCTGTACATGAGCGAGAGCGGGGCCAACTGCATCAAGTGCCACGGCTCCGGCGGCCTCGGCGACGGGGTCTCGGCCTGGGAGACCGGCATGATCGGCGTCGAGTACGCCAAGGACGAGTGGGGCGAGGAGATCTCCCCGCGGAACCTGACCCTGGGCATCTACCGCTTCGGCCGGCGGCCGATCGACCTGTACCGCCGCATCCACGCCGGGATCAACGGCACCCCGATGCCGGCCCACTACGACATGCAGATCACCGAGGCGGACGGCTCGACCCGTCGCCTGGACGAGAACGACATCTGGAACCTCGTCTATTACGTGCGCGCTCTGCCCGAGATCGCTGACCGCAAGGAGAAGCGCCACCTGGCCGAGCACGCGGACGAGCACGGGGACGAGACCGAGCAATCCGAAGAGACCGCAGGAGACGGCCACTAGGTCCGCGAGGACCGGTGAGAACCATGAAGGCACTCAAGCACTTCCTGTTCCGCGTCTTCTTCGCGGCGCTTCTTCTGGCGGTTCCGATCCTGGGGGTCTGGACCTTCGTCAAGGCGGACGAGTGGGGGTTGTGGTTCCCGGAGAACGTGTCCACGTTCGGCGGGCGGATCGACAACCTCTTCTATCTGATCATGTGGATGGTCGCGGTGACCTTCATCGGCACCGAGGTCCTGCTGGCCTGGTTCGTGTTCCGCTACAGCGCGCCGCGCGAAGAGAAGGCGGTCTACACCCACGGCAGCCACAAGCTCGAGATGATCTGGACGGCGATCCCCGCGCTGCTCCTGGTCGTGATCGCCTTCTCCCAGATGGGGGCCTGGAGCGCGATCAAGATCTCGTTCCCCGAGCCAGACCAGCCGGGCTACGAGAACCAGCGCTACACCAAGGACAAACCCCTGATGGAGGTCTGGGCCAGCCAGTTCGATTGGCGTGCGCGCTACATCGACGAGAACGGCAGCCTGGAGGGTCCCGACTGCGTCGAGAACACTTACGACATCTACGTGCCGGCCGGTGAGCCCATCGTGTTCAACCTGCGCTCCCGGGACGTGCTCCACAGCTTCTTCGTGCCGAACTTCCGGCTGAAGCAGGACGCCGTGCCCGGGATGTCCATCCCGGTCTGGTTCGAGGTCGAGGTCGACCAGCTGCCCACCGACGAAGACGGGAACCCCACCGCCGCTTCCTACGACCTGATCTGCGCCGAGCTGTGCGGATGGGGTCACTACAAGATGGCCGGCCGCATCCACGTCCTGCCCAAGGACCAGTTCGACGCCTGGCTGAGTGCGCAACGCGAGGCCCTGTACTCCAACGGCGAACAGGACTGATCGAGAGACGAATCCAATGAGCTCCCACTCTGCCACTCCGACCCGTCCCCTCGGCCTCGATCCGGCCGGGACGGTCCACGTCACCCACGACCACCACGAGCTCGGCTTCCTGCGGAAGTACGTGTTCTCCGTGGATCACAAGGTGATCGGGATCCAGTTCCTGTTCACCGGCCTCGTCACTCTGCTGATCGGCGGCCTGCTCGCCATGGGCATCCGCTGGCAGCTGGCGTTCCCGTGGTCCGAGATGCCCTTCCTGGGCAAGATCCTGTTCCCCGAGACCGGCGGCGTGGCCACGCCGGAGGGGTACACCATGCTGTTCACGATGCACGGCACGGTGATGGTCTTCTTCGTGATCATTCCACTGCTCACGGGGGCCTTCGGGAACTTCATGATCCCGTTGATGATCGGCGCGCCCGACATGGCCTTCCCGAAGCTGAACATGCTCGGGTACTGGTTCATGATGCCCGGCATCGCGCTGATCCTGCTGGCCTTCGGCGCCGAGGGAGGGGGCCCGGCGGCAGGCTGGACGGCTTACCCACCCCTGTCGACGATCGAGTCTGCCGCACCAGGCTCGATGTCCGGCCAGACCTGGTGGCTCTTGGCCCTGACCTTCTCGGGGGTCAGCTCGATGATGGGGGCCGTGAACTACGTCACGACGATCGTGAAGATGCGGGCGCCGGGCATGACGTACTTCCGGATGCCCCTGTCGATCTGGGGCCTCCTGATCTCGGCCCTGCTGCAGCTCTTCGCCTTGCCCGTCCTGACCGCGGCCAGCTTCATGCAGCTGTTCGACCGCATCTTCGACGCGGGCTTCTTCACGCCGCCGGACGTGATCATCAACGGCGTGAACCCCGAATCGGAGTCCGGTGCCGCCGCCGGGGGCCACCCCCTGTTGTGGCAGCACCTGTTCTGGTTCTACAGCCACCCGGCGGTCTACATCATGGTCCTGCCGGCCATGGGCTTCGTGTCGGACATCCTGGCCACCCACGCGCGCAAGCCGATCTTCGGCTACAAGCCGATGGTCTACTCGATCAGCGGCATCGCCGGCCTGGGCTTCATCGTGTGGGGCCACCACATGTTCACTTCGGGGCTGAACCCGAGCGTGGCGATGGTCTTCATGACCGCCACGATCATGATCGCGCTGCCCTCGGCGGTGAAGGTGTTCAACTGGATCGGCACCCTGTGGGGGAGTCGGATCCGGCTGACGACGGCCATGCTGTACGCGATCGCGTTCGTGTCGATGTTCATCATCGGTGGCCTGTCGGGGATCTGGATGGCATCGACCCCGGTCGACGTGTACATCCACGACACCTACATCGTCGTCGCGCACTTCCACTACGTGGTGTTCGCCGGCTCGGTGATGGCCATCCTGGGCTCGATCTACCACTGGTTCCCGAAGATGTTCGGGCGCGTGATGAACGAGACCCTCGGGAAGATCCACTTCTTCGGCACGTTCATCTTCACGAACTGCGTCTTCTACATGATGCACCAGGTCGGGTTGGCCGGCCTGATGCGCCGGACCGCCGACCCGTACGCGTACGAGACCTACGCCCACCTGCAGCCGATCAACGAGTTCATCTCGATCAGCGCGTTCCTGCTCCTGGGCTGGCAGATCTTCTTCGTGTGGAACCTGTTCCACAGCATGTTCTGGGGCAAGCGCGTCGGCCGGAACCCCTGGAAGGCGAACAGCGTCGAGTGGGAGGCCCCGTCGCCCCCCGGCCACGGCAACTTCGACTACCAGATCGAGGTCGTGCGCGGTGCGTACGAGTACGGCTCGCCCGAGACGGACGCGGACAACCTGCCCCAGGCGGCGCGGGTCGGAGGCTGACCACCGCACCTCTGCCACGTCCTGCGCTGTGAATCCCGCGCGATGAATCCCGCGCGATGAATCCCGCACTGTGATCCCTGCACCGTGAACCCCGCTTCCTCCTCCTCCTCGCTCGGCCCCACCGCGACCCGGCCCGCTGATGCAGCGGTCGGGCGGTGGGCCTATCGCCTGGCGGTCCTGACCGCACTGCTGGCGATCCCCTTGGTCGTGTTCGGTGGTTCCGTCACGACCCTGGGGGCGGGGTTGGCCGTGGAGGGTTGGTTGGTGGCAGAGGGACACTTCATGGTGCTGCTGCCGATCGAGACCTGGATCGGGGACACGCATCGCTTCGTCGAGCACGTCCACCGGTTGTTCGGCACGGCGGTCGGCCTCACGGCGATCGGCGCCTGTGTGCTGGCCTGGCGCGCGAGCGCGCGGGGACAACGGGGGCGCGGGACGGCGGTCCTGGCCTCCTGGGCCCTCGCGGCGGTCTGCGTCCAGGGCATCATCGGGGGCCAGCGGGTGGAGCTCTTCAGCGATTCCTTGGCCTTCTTGCACGGGGCCCTGGCCCAGGCCGTGTTGGCGATCCTGTTCGCCTCGGCCCTGGCCCTGTCGCCCCGTTGGCGTGACGCCGGCGAAACCCGCCGAGGTCCGACGCCGCGCGGGTTCGCGCTCGCGGCGGCCGCGGTGACCATGGGGCAGATCGTCCTGGGGGCCGCCTACCGCCATGCCCTGCGGCCCGACGACAACCCCCAGGCCGTCGGGTTGCTGTACGGACACCTGCTCGTGGCGCTCCTGGTGCTGGCGGTCCTGCTCGTGTTCTGCCGCAAGCTGAAGGCGGCCGCTGCGCAACATCCGGACGGAAGCGGCGTGTTGCGTCGCCAAGCCCTGCGGATCCACGCGCTCCTCGGGGTCCAGATCCTGCTGGGTGTCCTGGCCTGGCTCGGGTACCGCCCCGGTGCGATCGCTCCGTTGGAGTGGGCCCTGTCCGTGCTGCACGTGCTGGTGGGGGGTCTCCTCCTGGCACAGGTCGTGGCCGCGGGCATGTGGTCCGCACGCCTCGGCCAGCGCGAGGTTCGAACCCCGGCCCCGGCCGGATTGGGAGGCAAGGCATGAAGAGCGGCATCCTCGCGGGAAGTCCGCCCCAGGCCCGTCGGGCCGTGCAGTTCGGCCGGGATCTGTTGGTCTTGACCAAGCCCAGGATCGGCTCGTTCGTGGTGCTGGCGGCCCTGACCGGGGCGCTGCTGGCCGGTGGACCCGAGGCGGCCTTCGGGCCGGCTCTGGTGGCGGCCTTCCTGATCGGAGCGGTGGCCTCGTCCTCCTGCGTGTTCAACCAGCTCCTGGAGCGCGACCTGGACGCGCGCATGCGCCGGACCGCGGACCGCCCGCTGCCCGCCGGCCGCCTGAGCAGCCGCGACGCGGTGCTGTTCGGTACGGCCCTGGCCCTGGTGGGGACGGTGGGCCTCGCGGTGTGGTACGGCCCCCTGGCGGCCCTGCTGGCCCTGGCGACCCTGTGCCTCTACGTGCTCGTGTACACGCCCCTGAAGCGCACGACGAGCCTGAACACCGCGGTCGGTGCGATCCCCGGGGCGATGCCGCCGCTGCTCGGCTACGTCGCCGTGGCCGGGGCTCCGGCCGGTTGGGCCTGGACCCTGTTCGCCCTGGTCTTCGTCTGGCAGTTCCCGCACTTCCTGGCGATCGCCTGGCTGTACCGGGACGACTACCGCGCGGCCGGAATGCGCATGCTCCCGGCCCTGCCGGACTCCGCGGGGCTGGCCGGACGCCAGGCCTTCCTGCACGCCCTCGTGCTCCTGCCGGTCTCCCTGCTGCCGATCGCGCGCGGCGAGGCCGGTCTGGTGTTCACGATCCCCGCGCTGTTGCTCGCCCTGGCCTTCGTCCTCGCGTCGGCCTGCTTCGCGCGGACCGAGAGCGTTCGGACCGCCCGCGCGACCCTGCTCGTCTCCCTGGTCTACCTGCCGCTGGTCCTGTCGGCGGCCCTGATCGACCAGGCCCTCCTGCACACCCTGCGCCTCTAGGTTCCAGCCCCGTCGCAGCGGCCCGTTCACCCACTCCCTCCTCCGGCTCCGGCGCCCCTCGGCCCGAGCGCCCTCCTTCCGCCTGCTCCTCATCGCCATGAGCGAAGCGATCACCGCCTACGAACCCTCGGTGGATGCGCCCCAGCATCATCACCCGGTCTACGACTACGACTCGGGTCCGCCCGTCGAGCGCGGGAAGTTCGCCATCTGGCTGTTCCTGGCCACGGAGGTGATGTTCTTCACCGGCCTGATCGGTGCGTACATCGTCCTGCGCTCCGCTTCGAACAGCTGGCCGAACCCGGCCGAGCGGCTCGCCGTGGACCTGACCGCGTTCAACACGTTCGTGCTGATCACGAGCTCGTGGATGATGGTCAAGTCCCTGTTCGCGGCCGAGGCGGGGGACAAGGCCGGCCTCCTGCGCTGGTTGGCGGCGACGATCGTCGGCGGCACGTTCTTCGTGGGCGTCCAGGTCTACGAGTACTTCGAGCTGATCAAGCACGGGGCCCTGCCCTCGACCGACATCTTCTGGTCCACGTTCTACGTGACCACGGGGTTCCACGGCTTCCACGTCGTGGTCGGGGTGATCTGGCTGATGTGCGCGTGGGTCTCGGCCTTCCGGGGCAAGTACACGCCCCAGAACTATCTGGGCCTGGAGCTCGCCGGCCTCTACTGGCACTTCGTGGACCTGGTCTGGGTCCTCCTGTTCACGATCATCTACCTGTTCTGAGACGGAGCCCCCACGATGTCCGGTGACAAGCACTTCAACTGCGACAAGGTCTTCATCCTCCTGTTCCTGGCCACGGCCCTCGAGGTCGGTTGGGGCTACCTGTTCGGTCCGATCCTCGGGTCCCCCAAGTGGGTCCTGTGGGGCGGGCTGATGCTGTTCGCGATCTACAAGGGGGTCCTGATCGCGGTCTACTTCATGCACCTCAAGTTCGAGGGCTGGGTGATCTGGAGCCTGATCGTCCCGACCCCATTCCTGATGTTCGTCCTGTTCGGGTACGTGTTGCCGGACGTGGCGAATACGGGGCCCGACAACAACCTCGTGCACCCGATCGGGGCGATGGTGGACGCGGAATCGGGCAAGGTGCGCAACGACATGTGGTGGATGCCGGAGACCGGTGACCACGGTGGGGGCCACTCCGAGGCCCCGGCCGGGGAGGGAACCGGCGAGGGCGACGACCACTGACCGCCGCCGGGCCCTGGGGGGCCCGCTCCGGATCCCATGCGGTGCCTCCACCAAACCCGCGCGCTCCCGGCCCTCCTGCTGGGGCTCCTGGCCGCCTGCGCCCCGTCCGCACCGGCGATCCGCGGCGGGGGCTCCCTGGACATCGCGGTGGACCCGGCGAGCTCCGAGGAGTTCGGGGTCGTCCCGGACTTCGAGCTGCGCGATCAACGCGGCCGAACCGTCACCGCCCAGGACCTCCTGGGTCGACCCTGGGTGATGGCCGCGATCTTCACGCGCTGCACGGGGCCCTGCCCGGCGATCTCGTCGCGCATGGCGGACCTCCAGCGCCGGCTGGCGGACACGGACGTGTTGCTGGTGTCGGTCAGCGTCGATCCGGCCTACGACTCGAGCAGCGTGCTGTCGGACTACGCCGCGGCCTGGGAGGCGGATCCGGAGCGCTGGCTGTTCCTGACCGGCGCGGAGGAGGAGGTCGATCGCCTGGTCCGCGAAGGCTTCTGGATGGCCGTCGGACGGGTGCCCGCCGGCGAGCTGCCCCCGGGCGAGGCCGTCACCCACGACACGCGCCTGGTGGCCGTCGACCGGGCGGGTCGGCGCCGGGGTTGGTACGACCAGCACGAGCCCGAAGAGGTGGGTCGTCTGCTGGCGCGGATGCGCTTCCTGGCCGGGGAGGGCGAGCGCTGAGGGAGCGATCACGATGGGCTCCTCCCTGCCGACCCTCAACGCCTGCCTGAATGCCCTGGCCGCCTGCCTGCTGGTCTTGGGGCTGGTCCAGATCAAGCGCGGCCAGCGGGAGGCCCACGTGCGCAGCATGCTGGCGGCCACCGTCGTCAGCGCGCTGTTCCTGGTCTCCTACCTGACCTACCACTTCGGCGTCCAGAGCGAGCTCGGCGCCACGCCCTTCCGGCGGGAGGGTTGGATCAAGGGCCTGTACCTGGGGATGCTCCTGACCCACGTGGTGCTGGCGACGGTCAACCTGCCCCTGATCCTGTGGCTCCTGTGGCTGGCGAAACAGGGCAAGTTCGAGGCCCACAAGCGTCTCGCGCGCTTCGTTTGGCCCTCCTGGTTCTACGTATCGGTCACCGGTGTCCTGGTGTACCTTGCCCTCTACCAGTGGAACCTCCCGGCGGAGGCCACCGGATGAGGGTCGGGTCGAGACGGGCCCCTCGATCGGTCTCTCCCCTGTCCGGCGCCCGCGCCGCCGCGGGCCTCCCTTCAGACGACGACATGCACGGACACGCCCAAAACCGAAGGACGCCGGCCCCCTGGCTGCGTCGGGCCTCCACCGGTGGCGCCCGGGTCGCGCTGGTCGGCGGGCTCCTGTTGCTGTTCGCCCGCTCGGGCTATGCCTGAGAGAGTTGTCGGGAGGCGGTCGCCTCCGGTCACGCCTCCCTGGCGGAGGGCTTCAACACGAGCATCTACTTCATGCTCGGGGTCATGGTCCTGATCCCCACGGCCTTCGCGTTCGCGATCCGCAAGGCCTACCGGCGCGCCGAGGAGGCCGCCGCGGATCAGACGCCGGGCTGAGGGCGGGCGAAAAGGCCGCGGAACCCGGTGACCGTGGGGCTCCCGCCGCGGTCCGGGGAGCATGGGGACGGGTTCCAGGGAGCGTCGGCGCAGGGCTTTCGCGGACGCCATGGTGGGAGTGGTTCTGGGAGGACTCCTGGCCTGGTGGAGCGGGGAGGCTCCGGACCCGATGGGCCCCGGACCCCAGGCTCCAGCGGCCTGGGTGCGCGAGCGGCGAAGCCCGGCCTGGCAGGCCTTCGACCACGGGCTGACGCGGGTCCGCGTTTCCCCGTCCGTGCCTGCGTCTCCAACCGACGGACCAACCGGGTCGATCCCCTGGGTCCGCCTGTGTCCGGACGCCGGGGGCTCCGGGGCCCGCTTGTGCTGGGCGGACGGTCGGGTGCGGCCCGCACCCTGGCCCGCCGCCGGTGCCCTCGCCTCGAGCCCGGACCGGCAGCAGCTGTTGCTGGGCGATGGGGCGGGGCGCCTGGTCCTGCGCGGGGGCGCGCCCGAGCGCGGGATCCTGGCCCTGGGCCGTGTCCCGGGTCGGGTGCTCCAGCTCGAGGCGGGCTCTGGCCCGGGGGACTGGTGGGTGCTGTTCGAGCTGCACTCCGCGGCGGAAGCGGAACCCTGCGGCGCCCTGGCGGCCCTGGAGGAACGGCAAGGGCCCTACGGGCTCCGGCTGGGGATCCGCTGGCTGCGCACGAGCGGCCTCGGGGGCGCAGCGATCCTCGCGGCGCGTCCCGAGTTCTCCGGGGCCTGGGTCGTCGGGGGCCGCGACCGACGCGCCGTCCGCCTGACCGCCGCCGGCAGCGTCGGCGCCGAGGTCGAGCTGCCCCTGGCGGACCCGGTGACCGCCGGCGTCCGTCCGAGCGGCGAGCTCGTCGTGGCCTTCCCCGGGGCCCTCTTGTGTTGGGACGTGACGGGGGACCTGTTGGCGAGTCGGGGCGGGTTCGAGGACCTGTGCGGGTTGGTGGTCCGCTGACCGGTCGCCGGCGGTGCCCGGGGCTCAGGCCCGGCCGCGCAGGTAGTAGGCGAGGGCCACCAGGCTCTTGGCGTCCCGGGTCTGCGCGTACACGTCGTCCAGGGGGACGTGGACCAGCTCGATCTCTTCGTCGTCGTCCATGCTCAGGCCGCCTCCGGCGACGGGGTCGAGCCCCTCCGCCGCGAACAGGACCAGGCGCTCGCTGCAAAACCCCGGGGCCGGCAGCAGCTCGCCGAGCTCGATCCAACGCTGGGCGCGGTAGCCGGTCTCCTCCTCCAGCTCGCGCACCGCGGCCGCCAGGGGCTCTTCGCCCGGCTCCAGGCGTCCGGCCGGGATCTCCAGCAACCAGTCGCCGACCGCATGGCGGTACTGGCGGACGAACAGGGCCGTCTCCGGGTCGAGCAGGGGCAACATGGCGACGGCACCCCCGTGGGCGATGACGTCCAGATCCTGGACCAGCCCCGAGGGGAGCTGCACGCGTTCGCGCCGGACGTCGAATACGTGCCCCTGGTGCAGGAGTCGGCTGTCTTCGACGACGACCGAACCGTGGCGAGGGATCGGCCGGCCCTGTCCGGTGCCGCTGGATGTCTGACTCACCGGTCCTCGTCTTCCGAGGACTCCTCGTCTTCGAATTCCTGCTCCTCGTCGTCCGCCTCCACGTCCGTGCCGGACTTGGCCAGCTCGGAGGTGCGGATGCGCTCGAGTTGGGCCACGAAGGCCATCGTGGAATTCGACAGGTCCATGCGCTCGTGATCGATGGCGAGCTGTGCGAACTTCCGTAGACGGCGCTGGACCCGGGGAATGTCCTTCACGACCGGATCGTTCTTCTTTTCCTTCGCGGCCGCTTTCTTCTTGAGGTCGGCGATGCGCGCTTCGAGTTCGGCGATGCGCTGTTCGTCCGTGCGGCGATTGTACTTGCGGCGACCGGTCGCCGAGTTCTGGGTGGATCCTGCCATGGGAGGTCGGCCTGCCACCACGTCGGGGGCGTTGTCGCGCCCGGGGATCCGAAGATCGCTCCGACGGGAGTAAGGGTGCTTCGCGTTTCACCCGCTCCAAGCGGATGAGCTCGCGCGGGAGAGGTGGATGGATGGGGACGGGGGAGGAGGAGCCTGCGCCCTGCTTGTTCTGCGGGCGGGGCCTGCACCGAGCGCCAGAGACGAGCATGCGATCCGTGTTCCGGAGCGCTCGCTGAGTTCACCTTCGGGGGTCCTCGTCAGGGCCTGGGAACAACTGCCTGAGCGGTGCAGTTGTGTGAGACAGGCCGCTCGGGGAAGCAAGCGGAAGCAACTTGCTCCGACGTCTCTGTTTTGAAGATAGGCATTCCTTGGGCGCCCAACAAGTCAAAAAAAGCCATCAAGACGGGCTCGGGAGCCAAATTCAGTTCCGTAGAAAAACCCTTAGGTTGGTGTTGAACATTCTCTTATCCCTGGAGGAAGTTCGATTTGGGGCCGATCTCCGCGTGCGGCTCGGCCCCCCTGGGAGCCCCCGGGGGGGGCCGGCCGGACGGAGATCGTGGCGCGCGGCGAGAACATCCCAGGCGGACCGGGCAATCTTCCCGGGGGGCTGTACGATTCGCCCTCTGCTCCTTCACTCCTCGCGCGGGCCGTCCCCCTGACCGGTCGGACGGTCCCCCCGCGGGGAGGCAACCAGGGTCGCCCACACTCTCCCCCCCGTCTCCGCCCGCTGGTCCTGCCTATTGGCCTTGCCCGCTGGCCTCACCGACTGGACGCCGCCGATCGAGGGCTCCGATCCGAGCCCCGCGGCCGCCCCCGTGCGCCGAATCGTGAACCAAGACATCGAACAAGTCCTGTTCTCCGAGGAACAGATCAAAGCCGCGATCGACCGCGTCGCGGTCGAGGTCACCGAGGCCTACGGGGACGAGCTCGCAGCCGGCCGCGAGCTCGTCGTCGTGTCGGTCCTGAAGGGATCTTGCATCTTCGCGTCGGACCTGATCCGGCGGATTCCCGTGCCCCTCGAGTTGGCCTTCGTGGCCGCGTCGAGCTACCGGGACGGGACCACCGCGGGCGAGCTGGAGCTGAACTTCTTTCCGACCGAGGCCGAGATCCGGGGTCGGAACCTGCTCCTGGTGGACGACATCCTGGACACCGGGCGGACCCTGTCCCGGCTGACCGCGGAGTTGCGCGAGCGCGGGGCGGCCTCGGTGCGCTCCTGCGTGTTCCTCGACAAGCCCGCGCGACGGGCCACGTCCCACCGAGCGGACTTCCGTTGCTTCGAGGTGGAGGACCTGTTCGTGGTGGGCTACGGCCTGGACTACGCCGGGCGCTACCGCAACCTGCCCTTCGTGGGCTCCCTCAAGCCCGCCCTCTACCAGGGAATCTGAGGGGCGGTCCTCCCCCCGCACCCCACGCCATGTCACGCGATCCCTATCAGGGAGAGGCCCTGGTCGTTCCCGAGGAACGGCACGGGGTTGAGCTCGACGAGTTCCTCTGCCTCCGCTACCCCGGGGTGTCCAAGGGGTTCCTGCGCGGTCTCGTGCGCGAGGGCCGCGTGCTGGTGGACGGGGTTCCGGCCAAGACCTCACAGCGCCTGCGCGAGGGGCAGGTGCTCCTCGTCGGTCTCGACGAAGAGGAGCTGCCCCAGCGCCCGGTCGCGCCGCGTTTCGAGCTCTCGGTGTTGTACGAGGATGCCGACCTCCTGGTCGTCGAGAAGCCCCCCGGCCTGGCCGTCGAACCCGAGCGCTGGGCCCGGGACCTGCCCAGCCTCGCCGGTGCGCTGCTGGCCCTGGCCGAGGAGCGCGCGCATCAGGACGCGGAGTCCGGGGCCCCGAACGGGGCCGAGGTGCGCTTCCGCCTGGCGCATCGCATCGACAAGGACACCTCCGGTTGCGTGCTGGTCGCCAAGCATCTCGAGGCCGAACGCAACCTGCGTTCGGCCTTCCAGGAGGGGCGCGTGCGCAAGGAGTACCTGGCCCTGGTCGAGGGCGAGCATCCCCTCGGGGACGGGGAGGAGGACTGGATCGACGCGCCGATCGGACCGGACCCGCGCAAGAGCGGGCGCATGGTCGTGAGTCAGCGCGGCAAGCCCTCCCAGACCCAACTGACGGTCGAGGAGCGCTTTCGGGGTTACACCCTGTTGCGCTGTCGCCCGCGGACCGGCCGCACGCACCAGATCCGCGTGCACCTGGCCCACGCCGGCTTCCCGCTGGTCGTGGATCCCCAGTACGGGCGGCGGGACGCCCTGTTCCTGTCCGAGATCAAGGCGGACTACCGACCGAAGCGCGGACGTCCCGAGCGCCCGCTGATGGCTCGCCTCACCCTCCACGCCCAGGCCCTGGGCGTGCCCGATCCGAGCGGAGGGCCCGGCGAGCGCGCCGGGGTCGAAGCCCCGCTCCCGAAGGACTACGCCACGACCCTGAAGCAGCTCCGCAAGGTGCGGCCGAGGAACACCAGACGATGAAGCTCAAACAACGGGTCGGGGACTTCCACGTCCGGGAACTCCTGGTCGAGGGGTTCCTGCGGGACCGAGGCGAGCACCGGGTCTACCGCGTGACCAAGCGCAAGTTGACGACTCCGGAGGCGGTGCGCGCCGTCGCGGACCTGGCCGGCGTCGAGCCGGGCAAGGTGGCGATCGCCGGGCTGAAGGACCGCCAGGGGATCACCATCCAACACGTGTCCGTTCCCCGCGGACGCGACCTGCGGATCCAGGACCAGTCCCTGAAGGTCGAGACGGCGGGCTTCGCCGACGCTCCGGTCTCCAGCGAGGTCAGCCGGGGCAACGCGTTCGAGTTGAGCGTGCGCGGCCTGCGCACCGCCGACGTCCGGCGGCTGCGCGGCAACCTGCCGGCGATGCGGGACCACGGGGTCGTGAACTACTTCGACGACCAGCGCTTCGGCAACCTCGAGTTCGGCCAGGGGTGGATCCTGATCGACCTGATGAAAGGGAACCCCGAGCGGGCCCTGCGCGCCCTGATCGCGAGCCCCAGCGAGCGCGATGACGAGCGGCACAGCCGTTTCAAGGAGGCCCTCGACCGGGCCTGGGGGGACTGGCGCGCCTGCCGGGACATCGCCGGCAAGTTCGGCGCGCACCACTCGATCTTCGAGCACCTCGGTCGCTCGCCGGACGACTTCGCCGGCGCCTTCGCCCACGTGGCCACGCGGCTGAAGACGATCCACCTGTTCGCGTACCAATCGCACCTGTGGAACCGTGCCGTGGCCGAGCTGGTCCGCCAGGAGACCCCGGTCGATGAGCGCGTGGCGATGCCGGGGATCGAGGGCCCCCTGATCAGCTGGGGAGGCGCACCGTCCTCGGCGTTGCGCACCCGGGGCGAATTCCCCCTGCCCGGCGCCGGCCTCGACGACGTGCGGGACTCCAGCGCCTATGCGCTCTTCGAGGAGGTCTTGGCCCAGGAGCGACTGGTCCCCGACCAACTGCGCGTCGAGGGGATCTCCGGTTTCCACCTGAAGGGCGAGCTGCGCCCCCTCACCGTCGTGCCCCGTCACCTGCGCGTGCGCCCGCCGGAGGCCGACGTGTTGAACCGGGGCCAACAGATGGTGCGCGTGCGCTTCGAGCTCCCGCGCGGAGCCTACGCGACCCTGGTGGTGAAGCGCCTGCTGGCCAAGCGCGTCGGCGACGAGTCCTGGGGCGCGGACGAGCCGGAACGGGGTCCGGAGGACAGGTCCCGGGGCCGTCGGCGGACGGGTTGGGGGAGCGGTCCCCGCACTCCCGAGCGCGGGGGTGCCTGGCCGGGGGACCGGCGCGACGCGCGGCGGGACACGCGGCGCGATTCCCGCGCCGGGGCGCGCCGCGGATCCGGGCGGCCCGAGGAACAGGGCGATCCCTGGGCGCGCGGACGCACGCGGCGCAAGGAGGAGCCCGGAGGGGGAGGGGCGAGCGATCCCTGGGGGGACGCCCGGGCGCGTCGTTCGCGCAAGCGGGAAGAAGGCGATGCGTGAGGCTGGAATCTGCTCGGCAGATCCCGCCCGAGAGGTCAGCATGCACGGCCCGGTGAGACCTTGCCGGAACCGATGAAGCGCGCGTCAGAGGAGGACGAGCTCTATGCAGAACAATGACGGGAAAGAGGAACTGGTCGTCGGCGTGATCGGCGGATCGGGTCTCTACGAGATCGAGGGCTTGGAGGGCGTCGAAGAGGTCCAACTCTCCACTCCCTTCGGCGAGCCGTCGGATGCCTATGTCGTGGGCTTCCTGGATGGCGTGCGCATGGTGTTCCTTCCGCGCCACGGGCGGGGCCACCGGCTGACTCCGTCCGAGTTGAATTTCCGCGCGAACATTTGGGGCATGAAGCAGCTGGGGGTCACGCGCATCCTGTCCGTCAGTGCCGTGGGATCCCTGCGCGAGGACATGCACCCCGGGGAGTTCGCGGTCATCGACCAGTTCATCGACCGGACCCGCCACCGCGCGGACACGTTCTTCGGCGAGGGCGTCGTCGCGCACGTGATGTTCGCCGACCCGGTCTGTCCCCACGTGCGACAGGCGCTCCTCGCTTCCGCCGGCGAGGTCGGGGTCAAGGCCCACGATGGGGGGACCTACGTGAACATGGAAGGGCCCCAGTTCTCGACCCGCGCCGAATCCCACCTGTACCGCTCCTGGGGGGCCGACGTGATCGGCATGACCAACCTGCAGGAGGCCAAGCTCGCCCGGGAGGCCGAGATCTGCTACGCGACCGTGGCCATGGTCACGGATTTCGACTGCTGGCACGAGGGCCACGACGACGTGACCGTCGACGCGGTCCTGCAGGTCATGAAGGCCAACGTGGCCCACGCGCGCCAGGTGGTGGCGGCTGCGGTGCCCCATTTGGGGGTCGAGAGCAGCTGCACTTGCAGGAATGCGCTTCAGTTCGCGATCATGACGGACCCCGCCAGGATCCCCCAGGAGACCAAGGATCGCCTGGGTCTGCTGATCGATCGCTACATCGAGTCCTGAGGGGCCCGATCTCCCACACTTCCCCGCGACTTCGAGGTCACCCGATGCGTGCTCTCCACCCCTTCGAGCGCTCCTCCTCCGATCGGTTCGTCGGCGTCTCATCCCTTGCCGGTGCGGTGTCCGCGCTGCTGCTGTTCGCCTGCACCACCCCGGAGCTCCACTACGACCCCGTGGACCAGGAGGAGCAGGGGTACTACCCCGAGACCGCCAGCCAGTCCTGGCACGTGGGGCCGGACGTCGCCCTGGGGGCGAGCGGGACCGCGCGCTTCGTCGAGGGCCTGCTGGACGCGTTCCAGCAGGAACGCGCGATGGAGTCCGTGCGCTTCGTCGACCGCTTCTACCGCGCGCCGGCCAACGACGGGTACGAGGCGGTCGTCGACCACCTGATCGAACGCCTGGAGCAGGCCGGCTTCCGCCAGAACGACCCCGAGGCGCGCCTGCAATTGGAGGTGGTGTCGGAGCCCATGCGCTTGCCCGCCTGGACGCCGCTCTCCGGGAGCCTGACGCTGCTGCGCCAGGGGGGGGAGCGCGAGGTCTTGCACGCGTTCCGGACCGAGATCGAAGAGGCCCGCACCCTGCTGCCGTTGAACGCGGACGGGGCGGACGTGACCGGTGGGGTGGCCCTGAGCCTGGACGAGTTGGACGAGGGCGAGATCCTCGTGACCAAGGCCAACCTGAATCAGGTGCTGCGCCGGGCCAAGCTGCGCGGCGCCGCGGGCGTCGTGTCCGCGTCCCTCTACAGCTTCAACATCGATCCCAGCGGCGCGGACCGGCACTTGGATGCGATCCAGTACCGCCGCCTGAAGAGCCGTCCGTCCCTGCCGGTGATGCAGATCTCTCCGCGGGTCTTCCGCGAGATCGAATTGGCGGCCCTGCGCGACCGGGAGGTCTCGCTGCACATGCAGGCCGAGGTGCGCTGGGACGAGCGGCCCCTGCGCACGGTGATCGCCACGGTCCGCGGCGGCGAGCGTGCCGACGAGAGCGTGGCGGTCGTGAGCCACATCCAAGAGCCCGGGGCCTGCGACAACGCCAGCGGCGTCGGCGGTCTGTTGGAGAGCGTGGTCAGCCTGTCGGAGGCCCTCGAAGCCGGCACGATCCCCTGGCCCCGGCGCACGCTGCTGTTCGGCTGGGGCGACGAGTTCTCCCAGAGCCGGACCCTGCTGCGCGCCACCGAGACCCGTCTGATCGCGGGGATCTCCTCGGACATGACCGGCGAGGCCCGCTCGACCGGAGCGATCGCCCTGCTGGAGCGGATGCCCGACCCCGGTGCCATCCGGGTGTTGCCCCCCGACGCTCACACCCCCTGGGGTGCGAGTGCCGTGGAGAAGGAGGACCTGCATCCGAACGGGTTCGCGGTCATCGCGCGCTGCGCGATGATCGATGTCGGCCTCCGGGAAGAGGGTGGCTGGCAGACCGCCGACCACCCCTGGGAGGGCGGCAGCGACCACGACGTGTTCATCGAGCAGGGCATCCCCGCCGTGTTGCTCTGGCACTTCACCGACTTCACCTACCACACCTCCCTGGACCGGCTCGAGTACGTGGATCCGGCCGAGATGCGTCGCACCCAGTGCGCGATCCTGGCGGCGGCCCTGGGGACGGCCGATGCCATGCCGGAGGACCTGGGCCGTTACCTGAAGAGCCTCGACAAGGAGATCGAGCTGCGCGTCTCCACCGCCGAGGGGGTGGAGGATCCGGAGCTGGTCGCGATGTGGGAGGACTGGGGCCGTGGGGCGCGGCAGTGGCTGCGCAACCTCTGCCTCGGGATCGACGAGCCCCTGCCCGAGCCCCGGGTGGAGACGCCCGCGGACGAGGGCGGCGAGGACGGCGAGTCCTCGGACGGCTGACCGGCTCCTGCGAGCGCTCGAATCCTCTGTCACCCGGATGATGACACCGATGAAGAAGCACCAGACCCGCTCCCGTGGACCCGAGGCGCAGGGCGCCATCTCCCGCCGGACCCTGATCGGAGCGGCGGCGGCCGGGGCGACCCTCCCGTCGGTCGCCCGGGCCGGGACCCGGCGTCCCGAGGTGCGCCCGGTCCTGATCGGCAGCGCCAACGCCCTGCCGGGGATGCGCCAGGCCTGGGACGCCTTCGTCGCCGGGGGAGCACCCCTGGACGCGGCCATCGCGACCGTGAAGGTCGTCGAAGCGGATCCGGACGACACCAGCGTGGGTCTGGGCGGCCTGCCGAACGAAGACGGCGTGGTCACCCTGGACGCGGCCTGCATGCACGGCCCGACCCACAACTCCGGGGCCGTGGCCCACATCGAGAACATCCTGCACCCCAGTGAGGTGGCGCGGCTGGTCATGGAGCGCACCGACCACTGCCTGCTCGTGGGGCCCGGCGCCTACCGCTTCGCGCGCATGCACGGGCATCCCCACACCGAGCTCCTGACCGAGCGTGCGCGGCAGATCTGGTTGCGTTGGAAGGAGTCCATGAGCGACCGCGACGACTACCTGCCGCCGCCTCCGACCGCGGAGCCGAAGAGCGGCGCCCTGCCCCGGGCCGAGGACGGGGCCGAGGTCGCCGCGAACGACGACCCCCTGCGGGTTCCGACCCGTTGGGAGCGCCACGGGACGATCCACTGCTCGGCCCTGTCCACGACCGGCGAGATCGCTTGCACGACGACCACGTCGGGCCTCGCCTTCAAGGTCCCCGGCCGGGTCGGCGACTCACCGATCATCGGCGCTGGCCTGTACTGCGACCAGGAGGCCGGGAGCGCCGGGTCGACCGGTCGGGGCGAAGCGGCGATCCTGGCCAACGGCAGCTTCGCGATCGTCGAGCTGCTGCGTCAGGGGGCCTCACCCCTGGACGCGGGGCTGGAGGTCCTGCACCGGATCGCGCGCCAGGTGCGGCGCCAGGCCAAGTGGCAGCCGGCTCTGATGGGGGAGGACGGCAAGCCCGCCTTCGGCATCAACTTCTACGTGCTCGGGCTCGACGGGCGTTGGGCCGGGGTGACGTTGAAGGGGAGTGGTCGGCGGTTCGCCGTTGCGGATCCCGACGGAGGTCCGCGGCACGAGGAGCTCGTCCCGGCGATCTGATCCTCTGCTCCCCCCCCGCAGGGGGGGGAGCAGAGGATCAGATCCGATGTTTATGGCGCAACCGCTGACGCGGTTGCAGCTCGGGCCGACACGGTTGGCGCCCGGGCTGACGCGGTTGCAGCTTGGACTGATGCGGTTGCCGCCATTGGCACGCCGGTGGACTGGGGGGGCTTCCTCTGCGGGGGGTATCTCTGGAGCGGTGGATTTTTCCTCGCTGGGGGGGATGGGAGGGTGAGGGGGTGGAAACTCCCGGCGCGTGAGTCGACGGATTCCGGGGAGTGAAATACCCTTGCGGGGAGCCGTCTGTTCCCCCGCGGCGCTCGGAGACCCCGGAAGCAAAGATTTCCGGCTGCCCTGGGCGTGAGAGAGGCTGTCGAGGGACCGCTCCCCACCGTCGACCATCACTCACGATTCCGCAGCCGCGATGATTCTCGATCTCCGCTCTCCCCTCCGCTCGGAGCGTGCGCTCCTCCGCCGTACCGCTCTCCTGGCCGCGGTCCTGGGCGTCGGCTGGTCGGCGGCCCCCGGAACGGCGGCAGCCCAGGACGCGCAGCTCGATCCTCCGGCGGGTTGGGTGAAGGGGGAGACCCACGAGCACCTGCAGTTCTGCACGAACGCCCTCGCCACGCCGCCGGGCTCGCAGGTCCACTACCCCCTGGACCAGTCCACCGTCGACGTGTTCGGCAAGATGGTCGAGTCCGGACTCCAGGTCGCGAACGTGATGATCTGGAACAACGGGGCCCTCGGGGTGGACGGTGCCTTCAACCTGTTCGGTCCCCTGGTGACCGGGGAGGAGGACCCCGCCAGCGCCGGGGATCCCGAGCGTTTCATCGAGGTCGGTGTGGAGTCTTCGGGCTTCCCGGTCTCGACCCTGGGGCACGTGAGCTTCCTCAACGTCAGCGATCCGTACTTCGATCCGGACCTGGACATCCCGTTCCAGTTGATCGACTGGTTCCGCGGCCAGCCCGGGGTCGTCGTCGGGGCCCCCCACCAGCTGTTTCCGACGGAGCTCTGCTCGCCCCTGAGCGGGGGGCCGGGGGCCGGCTTCCTGAACCCGCCGGGGTACTCCTTCGTGGACGACTCGGTCTGTGACCTCGTCACCGAGGGGATGGCCTTCCCGACCTTCACCTTCGCGAACCTGTTCCCGGTGTTCCTGCCCCTCGACCTGGCCACGCGGCGGGTCGACTACCTGGAGGCCATCGACCTGACCTTCGACGTGGGGCCGATCGGGTTCTCCGAGTCCAACGTCTGGCACGGGCTCTACTACAAGATGCTCGACCTGGGGCTGCGGCCGTCCATCGGGGGTGGCAACGACGTGAACTGCGCGGTGACCTCGTCCCCGCTGCCGGCCCGCACGTACGTGTGGATGGACGGTGAGGCCCTGAGCTTCGACAGCTGGTCCCGGCGCCTGAAGGGCGGTTCGGTCTCCCTGTCGATGGGGGACCAGGAGCTGCTGCTGGTCGACGTCCAGGGCAACCTCCCCGGCGAGGAGGTCATCACGCCCACCGCCTCGACCCTGCCGGTGCACTTCGAATACATCGGTGCGACCGGGTACGACCTCGACGACACGGTCGAGATCCTCGTCAACGGCGAGGTGTTCACCAGTGTGAAGGTCGACCAGGTCGGCGGGGGCTCATTCGAGCGCACGATCAACGTGCCCTTCCCGCGCAGCTCCTGGGTCGCCGCACGGACCAAGAGCGGTTCGACGCACACCGGCGCGGTGTTCGTCTCGATCGGCTCCCAGCCCCTGGTGGACCTGGACACGGCCAACTACATGGTCGTGTACACCGGCTACTTGGATTGGAACCTGGACATCGCCGAGGGGGCCGGGGTCGTCGAGGACATCGTGGGGGACTCCCTGGCCGAGGTGCGGGCGTACGTCGAGGACGCCCGGCGCTCCTTCCTGACGCGCCGGGACTACGCCCAGGGGTTGCCGACCGGCGTGACGCGCTACGGCCGCTCCGCCCGGGCGCCCGGCGAAGACTTCATGCCGATCGTGATCGACGCCGCCCCGGTGGAGGGCGAGATCCGGCGGATGTCCATCTTCAACGCACCCCCCGGCGGGCTGGCCACGTTGCTGGTCAGCGGCGGCATGGACGCCGGGACGCCCTTCCAGGGGGCCCGGCTGCTGGTGGACATCAGCCAGGTGGAGATCAGCCTGACCGGTTCGGTCGACGCCTACGGCCACGCGGAGATCGACCTGCCGATCCCCCCGAGCGTAGGAACCCCCAAGTACCTGCAGTTCGTGGTGATGAATCCCCCGGGCACCACCCCGCGGCTGAGCTCCTCCGACGCCTTCAGCGTCTCCTACTGAGCCCCGGCCCCCGTGGCGTATCCTGGTGTGCGATGAGCACCCCGCACGCCCCGCAACTGGACGACCTGCACTTCGTCAACCGAGCGACCCGGTCCCTGCCGGCGGACGCCCAGACGGACAACCGCCCGCGTCAGGTCCACGGCGCGGCCTTCTCCCGGGTGCGACCCGCGGCGCCCCCGGGACCCGTCACCGTGGCCTACTCGGCGGAGGTCGCGGACCTGCTGGGCCTGTCCGAGGAGGTCTGCCGCTCCCAGCGCTTCGCCGAGGTCTTCTCCGGGGCGGCGGTCCTGGCGGACATGGACCCCCACGCGAACTGCTATGGCGGACACCAGTTCGGCCACTGGGCGGGGCAGCTCGGGGACGGGCGCGCGATCAACCTGGGGGAGGTGCGCGGGGTCGACGGGGTTCACTGGACCCTCCAACTGAAGGGCGCGGGACCGACGCCGTACTCCCGTTCGGGGGACGGGTTCGCGGTGCTGCGCTCCTCGGTCCGCGAGTTCCTGTGCAGCGAGGCGATGCACCACCTGGGCGTGCCGACTACGCGCGCGCTGAGTCTGGTCCGCACCGGGGCCGACGTGGTCCGAGACATGTTCTACGACGGTCATCCCCGCCCGGAGCCCGGGGCGGTGGTCTGCCGCGTGGCCGAGTCCTTCACGCGCTTCGGCACCTTCGAATTGCCCGCCTCCCGCGGGGATGCGGAGCTGCTGAAGACCTTGATCGGGCACACCTTGCAGTCCGACTTCCCGCACCTGTTGCCCGACGCGCCGCCCCCGGGGGAGGGTCCGCCGGCGGCTGCGATCGTCCGGTGGTACCAAGAGGTCCGGGACCGCACGATCGAGCTCGTGTTGCACTGGATGCGGGTTGGCTTCGTCCACGGCGTCCTCAACACCGACAACCTGTCCATCCTGGGGCAGACCATCGACTACGGCCCCTATGGCTGGCTCGAGAACTACGACCCGAACTGGACGCCCAACACCACCGACGCCGCGGGCCGACGTTACCGCTTCGGGGCCCAACCGGAGGTGGCCCACTGGAACCTGTTGCAGCTGGGCAACGCCATCGCCAGCCTGGTCCCGGACGTCGAAGCCCTCCAGGCCGTCGTCGACGGCTACGGAGAGACCTACCAGCGGGGCTGGGCCGACATGATGCAGGCCAAGTTGGGCCTCTCCACCTGGCGGGGCGCGGACGACGAAGCCCTGGTCCGCGAGCTCCTGGAGCTGTTGCAGGGGGCCGAGACCGACATGACGCTGTTCTTCCGCGGGCTGGCCGAGATCTCCTCGGCCGAACAGGCGCCCGCCGCGCCCGAGGCTGCGGCACCCCCGTCCGCCCTGCGGGAGGCTTACTACGTCGAGTCCCAACTGACCCCCGAGATCTGCGCCCGCACCGCGAAGTGGCTGACCGACTACCGAGCGCGCCTGCGCCAGGACGGACTCCCCGACCCGGAACGGCGGACGCGCATGAACGCGGTCAACCCCCTCTACGTCCTGCGCAACTACCTGGCCCAACTGGCCATCGACCGCGCCGAGGAGGGCGACGGCTCCCTCGTCAACGAGCTCCTCGAGGTCCTGCGCCGGCCCTACGAAGTGCAGCCCGGGGCCGAACGCTTCGCCGCCAAGCGACCCGATTGGGCCCGCGAGCGCCCGGGCTGTTCGATGCTGTCTTGCAGCTCCTAGTGATCGGAGTCGGAGGATGCCACTCGCACGGAGCTTAGTCGAGAACGAGCACGGTGTGGCCACAAAGGCGTAGACAGGCCAGGACTGGGGCCCTCAGCTGGCGCAGGCAAGCTCACTCATGACCAGAGGTGCGTCGCGGCAGTGTCGTCGAGCGCCTGTTCAACCGGCTCTACTGCTTGGCCACTGACGCCAAGTTGACAGGAAGCAGTACCCGCACGACTCCCTCTGTCGGGTTGAGGCCAATTTGGCCCGCAAGGCGCTCTCCTTGGCCCCTTCGACGCTGGGCCACCGCAGTCAGTGGGATGCCACAGCAGACACCGAGATGTGGGCTTGGCTACGAGCCCTGGCGATGCCCGTACCGAGGGGTCGCCCGAACGTCTGTGGCGAATTTGGGGGAATTCTGGCGGTCCTTGCCTGGGCACATCGTTGGGCCGGATGATCGAGGTCACCGGTACTTCGGGGGCTTGTTGGGACTGTTCGGCTCATTCAGCATTGCGACGGAGTCGCAATGTGCATGGACCATCCCGCTCCTGGGCCGATCCTCGAGCCGGCAGGTAATTCATCAGCTCCCTGCGAATCGCAGTTTCCAGTAGAAAGTAGTATTGCAATGAACGACGTCGAACGGCGCCCGGTCGCAGATCGAGGTGGAGTCCACCGCATGCTCACCTGGGTGGCAGCCACTCTGATCCTCCTACTAGGGGCAGGGGCTTCGGGTGCGGCCCAGGGCTCGAGTATTGAGACGATCCGACCCGAGGCGGTACTGGACCGACTCGCTGATGCCCTCGCGGAGGGGCATCGCACGACTGAGTCACGCCTAGAACAGCTAGGGTTCACCGCCGAGATCGAGAGGTTGCGGGTCGCGGGTTACAGCCCCGCGTCGTTTTCCTCTCGTTCCCTATTGGAGTCTCTGTTTCGCAGAGCAGAGGCAGGAGCGAAGGGGGAAGGTGAGCGCTTCTTGCAGGTCTTGTACCACGATGAGGCCAGGCGCAGCGCGGCCCTGACGGTAGACCCAGATTTCGAACACCTGCGGATTCGACCTCCGGCGGGCCTGGACCTCGTCGCCAACCCGATCCGTTTCACGGCCATAGGACCTTCTCCCAAGCCGCTATCCCCCGCGTCTGAGCGCGCCATCACCAAGTTGGCTGAGCTCTACTCCGGGCCTCACCTTGGTCAAGCTAGGGGTCTGCTTCAGCGGAACTTGCTGAATCCGAGGTTTGATTCCGCCGCATTCGAGCGTTCCATTATCGAATCCTCTTCGCCTGAGGACGCGCTGCGTCGCATGGTGAGGGTGGGGACGCCGCCGCCGTCGCCCCAGGAGGCGCTGAGTGGAATCTTGCGAGATACCGCGGCCCGCAGCGCAGCGTTTCGTGTGGACCCCGCTACGCTCCGGATCCTCGGGGAATTGTCTGGTGAACTTCCCCAAGTCCTGGAGCGTTATCGGCAAAACGAGAAGGGCCTGCCTTCCCGGCTTCACCAGCTGAGTGAATCGAGGCGCGTGGGCTTGCCGGGCCGGATTGACCAACCCCCCTCTGGACTGCGTCTAGAGTTCTTGGATGGCGTTCGATCTGGGAGCGATCCGACGATTGTTCGGCCGCCGGCATCTCTGCTTGCTCGGGCATCCGCTCGCACGAGTTCTGCGTCAGCGCGAATCGCAATCGCCAACTACAACAACTACAATCTACGCACGTTCTCAAGGAAGATCGGCGGAGCAGGAACTACGCGTCTCTATCGTGGTGCAGTTCGGTCCGCCTTCGCTGCGCGAGGGGTTGCCTTCGGGGGCAAGGTGGAGAGTGATCTTCCTACGAAACCAACTGGAGCGCTTTGGTTGCCCAGCACCAGAGACGCTCGGTTTGGGCGCTTGTTTGTTCAGTTCGGTGATCCGGAGTCCGGCGGGGTTGAGCTTGCAGCTTCGCGGGTGCTCTTTGCGGACAGCTTCTGTGCCATGGCGGAGCTCGTGCACGGCCTGCACGAGGCAGTCCCCCCGTTCGAGGATGGGAAAATACAAGTTCTGATGAGCATGGATCCCGAGTTGGGATCGAGCCACGACGAGCGGGGAGTCGTGCTGCACCCGGCCTTGTACGGAAGAGAGCTTGCCTGGTCCGCCGTACGTGCAGACTTCGCGTTCAGGGACTTCGACTTGCTGAGTCAAGAGGCCAAGTCCGTGAACGGTGGCCAGCCACTTCCGTCGGAGCTTAAGCCCCTCCGGTTCAATGCGGAAACTTGGCAGTTCTTCGAGCGTGACGCGACGATCCGCCTGGGCAAGTCGAAGGGAGGCGCGCGACTGCTGGCCGTAGATCCCGATGGGGCTAGTAGCCATCTGGCCATCTCAATGTTCCGGTTCTTGGATTGGAGCGGTGAGAAGGTCGTGCGACTAAAGAAGTTGGAGAAGGAGGTTCAGCCGATGCTCGATTGGCTAGTAGCGAACCATCATGATTTCATGCGGATTAACGATGCGTCCGAGTCTTTCTCTCTCTTGCGATGGCTGCACTCCGAGGAGGTCTCTGTAGCTCTCGTTGACCCGGTTGGGGGCGACACTATTCTGGCGACCCCCAATCGAATCGTATTTGGAGAGGGCCCTGGGGTCGCGGAAGATTGAATCTGTCAGCAGGATGCCGACACCCTACGTATTCGTAAGTCACGCATCGGAAGACAAGTGCGAGCGAGTGAGGCCCATCGTGGAAGCACTTGCTCGCCTGGGCTTGCCCTTGTTTCTCGACCGCCCAGGGCTGGGGAGGAGTCATTTCAATTTTTCGCTCGAGTTTCTCGACCGGTACGCCATTCGTAGTCTGCGCCCCGGCGTTGAGTGGGATCGTCAGCTGCGGGTCGCGCTTCGGGAGGCAGGGGCTGTCCTCGTCTGCCTTTCTCACGCGCTGCGGGCGGACCGATCTGTTCTCGTTCAGGAGATTGCTATTGCAGTCGCCCTTGAGAAGGCAGTCCCGTGCATCGTTGATGACATCTCGATCGATGATCTGCCCGGCGATCTAGGTCTCTTCGACACCTCTCGATTGCATTTGTTGCGAGTCGACCCCACCTCCGTTCAATGCGCCCTGGACGCACGTCACTCCGGTATTCCAGTCGAGGAGCTCGATGATTTTGCGGCGACTGGCTGGGCCTCGGTGGTTCAGCTTGAGAAGAGCCTCCGTTCGCTCCTGGTCAAGATGGGGCCCTTGCCTGCCTCGCCTGCCGAAATCCGTGCAATCCTCGAAGCGCTTGTCGACTACCCGGTTGGCCCGGTCGTGCGTGTCGCCGAAATACCAGCTGCTGCCATAGTCGCGTTCGCTGATCGGTTCTTTGAGCCGGCCTCGATTCGCGCTTTTCTGGCTCAGGCAATGGAACTAGTAGAGGCCGCCAATTCTGAGGGCTTCGATGAGGATCAAATCCTCGTTCGACTTCGAGAATTGCCCTCCCCTGGTCAGGTCTCCCCAGAGGAGTTCTGGGGGGCAGCGCTACAGATTGCGGGCCAGAAATCTCGGCGTACGATGGCGGCTCTGCTTCTTGCTCCGGGTGGTCCGCTCACCGCGTCAATGCCTGAAGAGGCACGCTCTGCTCTAGATGGATTCCTAGCGTGGTTGTCCGAGGGGTATCGCTGACCTTGTGTTCGACTGTGCGCTTCGTCCGGAGGCTCAGTCGAGCGCGTCGCCGAACAGGGCCGTGCGAACCGTGCGCGCGGACTTGCTGGCCTTTTCGAGGGGGAGCAGCACCAGTTCGCTGTGTTCGGCGTGCTCGAGGGTCTCGCCGTGGCCGGCCAGGCGTAGCTTGATCGAGGTGCGCTTGCCCTTGCGTAGGACCTCGGCCGGCAGCTTGTCCCCCGGTTCGCGGTCCGCCAGGGCGCGGCGTAGGTCGTCGAAGCTGCTGACCTCGCGTCGGTCCACGCTGACGAGGATGTCGTCCTTCTTCAGGGAGCCGTTGTCCGTGCGGTTGATCTCGATGCCCGTGGCCTGGGCGGTCATGCCCGTGCAGGCCATCAGCTTCACCACGCTGTCCATCTCCGGGATCCGTCGGCGCTGTTCCTCGAGGCGCAGACCCGCCAATTCGAAAGTCTCCGCCAGGGGGAGGGGATCCGCTCCGGCGACGTGGCGCGCGAGGAAGTCGTCGAGGTCCCGGCCGCCGGCCTCTTCGAGCAGGGCCTGGAACTCCTCCACGGGATTCTGCGCGCCGGTCTTCGCGGCCCGGGCGTAGAGGCCGCGGATCACGTCGTCCAGGGAACGCCGGTTCTTCGAGGCGGCTCGGATGCGGATGTCGCAGCTCAGGGCGGCGAGGGCCCCGCCCTGGTAGATCAGGGTGTTGTTCTTCGCGCCCAACTCCCCGGCGGCGCGCAGACCCACGCCGCGCTCCTCGCCTTCGTACGCGTTGACCCAGCCGCCGACCGTCTCGAGGAACGCGCGACCGCTGATCGCCCCCTCGGCGGCGAGGAGCCGGTGGGCGTAGTACTCGGTGAAGCCCTCGCTGTACCACATCTCGCGGCTCGCGAAGCCGATCCGCTGGGGGTTCCAGAGGTGGAGCAGCTCGTGGGCGAGGATGCGCAGCCAATCCGTCGATCCCTGGGGCGAGGGGGGACCGGACATCAGCACGTGGGCATCCCGCCCGTGCACCGCGCCGCCGCCCTCACCGCCCTGGGCTTGGGTCAAGAGGAGCAGGCAACGGGGGGGCGGCGGGCCGTCGCAGAGCGCGATCGCGCTGGCGAAGAACTCCTCGACGCACTCGCCGATCCAGTCCCACGCCGGGGCCGTGTCTCCGTCGACCGCCAACACCAGGGTCGTCCCCTCGAACTCGAATTGGCGCTCCTGGTGCCGACCGACCAGGAAGTAGGTCTCGCGCGGGTCGAGGTCCGCGGGCACCACGTAGGTTCCCGGGGTCTTGGCGTGGGGGACCAGGGAGGTCGAGACGCGCTCGTCGGCCGCCGTCTCGAAGCGCACCTCGAAGCGCGCCGACCGGGGCGTCGCGAACAGGGCTTGTCCGGTCCAGAGCGCCCCGCCGGTCACCGGGTGGGGGGTCTCGTCCCAACCCATGCCCTCCTCGGGATCGTGGGTCAGGGGGACGCGGTAGCGGAAGGCCGCCTGTCCGTTGCGCTGCACCGGCACCGCGAAGCGCCTCGCTTCGGCCGAGAACCCCAGGATCTCGAGCTCTTCGGTGGCGGAGCGCAGGCCCTCCGGCAGGACCGCCTCCAGGTCGCGCAGGAACGCGCCGTAGTTCCCGGAGTCCCCGCCGGACAGCTCCAGCTCGACCAACTCGGGCCGCGCGCTGCGCTTGCCCTCCCAGCGCAGGTTCGCTTCGACCCGGGCCTCGGGGACATCCCCGTCGCCGGTCGCGAAGACCACGGCGTAGTGGACCGCCCAGTCCGGTTCGTCCGCCGCTGCGGCGGGCTGCGGGAAGGCGGCGGACAACAGGACGAGCGCGAGCAGACGAGCGAGCATGGTGGCCCTCCTTCCTCGGAACGAGCTCCTGGGGGCGACCTCCGCCGGGAACCGAGACGGCGGCACGGGTCGGCCGCCGACTATACCACCCCGCCAGGGACCCGCCGGTCCGGTCCCGGGGCGCCCTCAGGCGCGGTCGCGTTCGCCGGCGGCGTCCCGGGCGCGCGCCGCCGCGGAGGCGTTGCGGCCCCGTCGACTGCGTCCCCGGCGCACGCTGCCGCTCGGGCCCAGGGCCAGGTCGAGCAGCTCGTACAGGTCCGACACCACGTGGATCGTGAGCTGTCGGCGCGCGTCCCCCGGCAAGCGCAGGGCTTCGTCGGCGTTGCTGCGCGGGATCGCGACCTCGGTGATCCCGGCGCGGACCGCGGCCAACAACTTCTCGCGCACGCCGCCCACCGGCAGGATCTGGCCGAGCAGGGACACTTCGCCGGTCATCGCCAGGTCGTGTCGCACCGGCCGGCCACCGAGGAGGGAGCACAGGGCCACCGCGATCGCGACCCCGGCGGATGGGCCCTCCTTCGGGGTGGCTGCCCCAGGGAAGTGCAGGTGCAGGTCCAGCTCGTCCAGGGCCAGGGGGTCGAGGTCCAGCTCCCCCAACCGCGAGCGCACCAGGGTCAAGGCCGTCTGCGCGGACTCGCGCAGGACCTCCCCGAGCTGACCGGTCAGGGTCAGCCGGCCACTGCCGGGGACGGCGATGGTCTCCACCGGCAACAGGGCTCCGCCGATCGACGTCCAGGCCAAGCCCATCGCGACGCCGACCACCGGGCGGCGCAGGCGGAGCTCCTCGTCGGTGGTGCGCGGTCCGAGCAGCGGGACCAGATCGCTCTTCTTGACCCCCAGGCCCGCTCCGCCGTTCACGACCGACACGGCCGCCTTGCGCGCCAGGGCGGTGATGCGGCGTGAGAGGTCACGCACGCCGGCCTCCTCGGTGTAGCCGCGGATCAGGCTCTCGAGGGCCGCGGGGGTGATGCGGAACTCCTTGGCGCTGACCCCGGCGTGGGCGCGGGCCCGGGGGATCAGGTGCCGTCGGGCGATCTCGAGCTTCTCGGATTCGCCGTAACCGGAGAACTCGATCGTCTCCATGCGGTCGAGCAGGGCCTCGGGCACCTCGGCCGCATCGTTCGCCGTCGCCAGGAACAGGCAGTTCGACAGGTCGAAGGGCGTCCCCAGGTAGCGGTCCAGGAAGCGCGCGTTCTGCTCGGGATCCAACAGCTGCAACAGGGCTCCGGCCGACGTGCCTTCGCCCCCGAGGCGCAGCTTGTCGACCTCGTCCAACAGGACCACCGGGTCGGCGCTGCCGGCCCGGTGCATTCCCGCCAGGATCGCGCCGGGGGTACCCGCATCGATCCGGTGGGGCCGTCCCGCGAGCTCGACCTCCTCGGTGAACGCGCCGACCGGAACCGTGACGCAGGCCCGGCCGAGGGCCCGGGCGATGGTCTCGCCCATCGAGGACTTGCCGGTGCCGGGCGGGCCGACGAAGCACAGGACCGTCCCGCCTACGCGGCCTCCGCCGAGCATGCGCACCGCCAGGTATTCGACGATGCGTTGCTTGACGTCCTCCAGGCCGACGTGGCTTTGCCGCAGGCTGCCGGTGACCTTGGCGAAGCGGCGCTGGTCCGAGCGCCGGCGGCGCGGGGGACCCCAGGGCAGCTCGAGCATCCACTCGAGCCAGGCGTGGGTACGGGCCGATTCCGCGGATCCCCGCGGAGCGCGGCGGAAGTACTCGAGCTCCCGCTGCGCGACGGTCGCCGCGGCGGGGGACAGCTTCGCCCGCTCGAGCCGCTGCGTCAGCCGTTCGACCTCTCCGACGTGGGCCGAGCGCTCGGGGTCGCCGGCTTCCCCGGGGGCGCGGCGCGTGCCGGCGATGGTCCGCAGGCGGCTGACCCGGCGCCAGGGGTCGGGCTCGGCCAGCAGCAGCTCCTTGTCGCAGTTGCGCAGGGGCAGAATCGAAGCCGCCAGGTCGCTGACCTGATCCGGGTCGTCCTCGTCGAGGGCGCCGAACTCCAACAGGGCGCGCGCCTCGGGAACGGTGGGGGCGACCGAGCGGAGGGCCGCCACCAGGCGGGCCAGGTCCTCCCGCCCCTGGGGGGTGCCCCCCGGGGAGGAGTCGGTCCGGGGCATCCCCAGGGCCGTGGCCAGGGCCACCCCCTGTCGGTTGTCCAGGGCTCCCAGCCGCACGCGTTCCAGACCCTGCACGCTGGCGGCCAGGGGTCGCAGGGGCCCCTCGTCCACCCGCAGCACGCGGACCAGAACACCGAGGGCGTCGGGTCCGAGGGCCCCGATCTCGGCGGCCCGGGCCAGGGGCTCGGACAGCACGATCGCCAGGGGATCGGCGCTCTCCAGGGCCCGCTGCAGGGCCGCTCGATTGCCGGGCAGGGACCCGTCCAGGGTCCGGGCCTGTCCGGGGAACAGGGGCTCCCCCTGGACGCGGACGAGGGGCAGGGTCACGGGCGGGTACGGGGCCGCCGCCGCCTCTCCGGGGGAGCGCGGGGGGGCCGGGCGGGGGTCGGGGGAGGTGGGCATGGGGCGCGGCGCCAGCGGGCGCCAGAGCCCCTATCGGCAGTCCCCGCCGGGGGCCGCCCTCCCAAGGCCTCCAGGGCTGCCTTGGGCGGTCCAAGTCCTTTCCCCCGAGGGGTTTGCGTCAGTCTGCGATCTCGCTCAGGACCCCGACGATCCGCTCCACGTCGGCCGGGCTGAGGAAGGGATGCACCGGCAGGCAGAGGACCTCGCGGGCCAAGGCTTCGGCGTGGGGGAAGTCCCCGGGCCCGTAGCCCCAGTCCCGGGCCGCCTCCTGGAGGTGCACGGGCTTGGGATAGTGGACCGCCGTGTGGATCCCCCGGGCGAGCAGGGCCTCTTGGACCGCCTCGCGCCGCCCGGCCGGCCCGAGCACGCGCACCGCGTACTGGTGGACGGAGTGCACCGCCTCCCGGTGGCACACCAACGGCCGGATCTCGCCCAGGTCCGCCAGGGCCGCGTCGTACCGGGCGGCGATCCCGCGTCGGCGCTCGTTCCAGGCCTCGAGGTGGGGGAGTTTCACGTTCAGCACGGCCGCCTGGAACGCGTGCATCCGCGCGTTGGTCCCCAGGATCGCGTGCTCGTACTTCGACGGGCTCCCGTGGTCCCGCAGCAGCCGCAGCTGCGAGTCGATGTTCCCGCGGGCGGTCGTCACCAGCCCCGCCTCCCCGGCTCCCCCGAGGTTCTTGGTGGGATAGAACGAGAACGCGGCCGCGTCCCCGAGCTGGCCCGGGGCGTGTCCGGCGAAGGCAGCCCCGTGGGCCTGGGCGGCGTCCTCGACCAGGGTCAGGCCGTGCTCGTCACACAGGGCGCGCCAAGCGCGCACGTCGACCATCTGGCCGTACAGGTGGACCGGCAGGATGCTGGTCGTGCGCGCGCCGATGGCGGCGCGCGCCGCGTCCAGGTCCAAGAGAGCCGTGTCGGGGTCGATGTCGGCCAGGCGGGGCAGGGCCCCGCTCCAGGCGATCGCCGCCGCGCTGGCGAAGAAGGTGAAGGGGCTGGTGACGACCTCGTCCCCGGGTTGCACCCCGACGGCCTTCAGCGCGAGCACGATCGCCTCGGTGCCGGACGCCACGCCGACCGCGTGGGGGACCGCACACAGGGCCGCGAAGTCGCGCTCGAGCTGTTGCACCTCCGGCCCCAGCACGAACTGGCCCGAGTGCAGGACCCGCAACACCGCCTCCTCGAGGGCATCCCCCAGGAAGGCCCGCTCGGCCTTGAGGTCGAGGGGGAACAGCGGTGCGGCGGCGTCGGTGGTGGTCATCGGGGGTACCCGGTTCGGAGGGCTAGTCGTCGTCCTGGGGGGTGGACAGGACCTTGGAGTAGCAGAACAGGAGCAGGCAGGTCACCGCGGTGACCGACAGGCCCATGAAGACCATGGCGAGGGTGGTCATGACGGAGTCCTCCTCAGGCGTTGGGGGTGTCGTTGTCGGGGGCGGGTTCGCGTCCGTCGAGGTCCAGTCCCAGGCGGCGCCAACGTTTGGCGCCCAGGGCGGTCACGCACAGCAGCAGCGTGATGACCACGGCGATGAGTCCCATCGCCAGCTGGGCGGACCCGTCCTCGCGCATCGCGGCGATGCGGGCCGGCATCGATTGGATCAGGAAGCCGACGAAGATCACGATCAGGTACACCGGGGAGACGTACTTGATGATGAAGCGGAAGATGCGCGGAATCCGCATCTGGGAGCCCTCGTGGGCCTCCGCGAGGCCCTTGTCGACCCCGAACACCCAGCCGAAGCAGATGATCTGGACCCCGGCGACCACGAAGATCATGAAGGTCCCGACCCAGAAGTCGATCGTGTCCAGGGCCGTGAGCCCACGGCTGAAGTAGAGCACGAACACGTTGCCGAGCAGGCACAGGCCGGCGACCAGGAACGTCGCCGCGTTGCGCGAGATGCCGAGGGCCTCTTCGAAGAAGGCCTTGGTGGGTTGCAGCATGGACAGCGAGCTGGTGATCGCCGCCAGGAACAGCATGAAGAACCAGACCGCGCCGATGAAGTTGCCCAGGGGCATGTGCGCGAAGACCACCGACAGGGACTTGAAGCCCAGGGTGAAACCGCTGCCCGACGCGTCGCTGGTCGCGGCCAGGCCGAGGAACACGACGCCGGCGGTCAGCGTGATCATGCCGCCGAGGGCGACCTCGAAGAACTCGTTCGTGGAGGCGGCGGTCAGGCCGGACAGCACCACGTCGTCCTTCTTCCGCATGTAGGACGAGTAGTTGATGATGACCCCGAACCCCACCGAGAGGCTGAAGAAGATCTGACCTCCGGCAGCGAGCCAGGTGTCGAAACTCATCAGCTTGTCGAAGTCCGGGTTCCACATGAAGTTCAGGCCGGACGCCACGCTCTGGTCGGGCAAGGAGGGGTCGGGCGTCCCGAGGGTCAGGACGCGGACCAGCACGATCAGGGCGCAGATGGCCATCGCCGGCATCGCCATGCGACAGAACTTCTCGATCCCCCCGGAGAGACCTTTGAAGATGAAGTACACGTTGATCACGGTCGTCAGGATCCAGAACCACGTGCTGCGTGGGATCGAACCGTCGATCATGAACCCGTTGGCCGCGTCACCGCTGACGGAGCTGAAGTACGCGTTCGACTCCTCGACCTGCTGTGGAATCGGAAGGTCGGGGGTGATGCCGATGCCGCCGGTCGCGAACCCGACCGCGTAGGTCAGGCACCAGGACTCGATCATCACGTAGTAGAAGTAGACCGCGAGGGGGATCAGCACGCCGAAGGAGCCCAGGAAGCGCGCGATCGACCCCTTGCCCCAGACGCCCATGATCGCCGGCGCCGAGTGGAAGCCCTTGCGGCCGCCGTAGCGGCCCATGGTCCACTCCGCCCAGCCGATCGGGATTCCGAGCAGCAGGAGGGCGATGAAGTAGGGGATCATGAAAGCCCCCCCGCCGTTCTGGGCCGCCTGTCCGGGGAACCGGAGGAAGTTCCCTAGGCCGACGGCCGATCCGGAGACCGCCAGGATCACGCCCAGGCGGCTTCCCCACTGCTGCTTTGCTTGCGACATGCGTTTGGGCAGGACGGCCCGGAAGGGCCGCGCTCGAGGGTCTTCGGGGAGCGGGCGGGGGCGGAGGACAATCGTCGTGGCGGGGTGCCTCGACCCCCTCCTCCGCAGCGCGCCCCCCAGGGGCTCGGTGGCGAGGAGAGCCTAGCGGGGCCCCCCTGACCCCGCAACCGGACCCCAGGGCTCGGAGCGCACCCACCCCGGGGGATCTTGCCTGGGATCCCGCCCGATCCGACCTACGATGCAGCTCCTCCCCCGCTGGCCCTGACGATTCCATGACCTCCACGTTTCTGCGCACCGTTCTGCTCCCCGTACTGTCCCTGGGTGCCGGTTCCGTCCTGCTGACGCGCGCGGTGGTCGCGACCCAGGAGGAGGGGGATCCGGAAACCCCGGAGTCAGCGGTCGAGGCCGAGCTGCGCGCGGCGGTCGAAGAGATCCAGGCGGAGGTCGAAGAGCTCCGCGGTCTGAAGTTCAAGCGACCGGTCGAGTTGCGCGTCGCGACGCCCGAGGACCTGCAGGCCTACCTGGCCGCGCGCATCGAGGCCACCACGACGCCCGAGGAGCTTCGGCAAATCGATACGGTTTCCAAACTGACCGGCTTGCTCGCACCGGATGCGGACCTGATGGCGGTCCAAATGGAGCTGATCGAGTCCCAGGTCGGTGGGTTCTACGATCCCGAGACCGACACCTTCAGCCTGATGGACTCCCTGGTCGGGGGCGGCGTGGCCAAGATCATCCTGGCCCACGAGCTGACCCACGCCCTCGACGACCAACACTTCGACCTGGACGCGGGCCTGGACGCGCGACAGCACGACGCCGATGCCCTGTGGGCCTATCAGGCGGTCATCGAGGGCTCGGCGACGGCGGTGATGAACAAGTGGACGCTCCAGAAGATGCTCGGGGACGACGGACTCACCCCCGAGGAGATCGAGGCGGCCGGCAGCATGGGCGCGGACGTGTTGGAGCGCATGCAGCCCTTCCTGTGGAAGCCGATGCTGGGCGCCTACCTGCGGGGCTCGGCCTTCCTGGCCCGCACCGACAGCGTGTTGAAGGCGGCGATGACGATGCCGCCCACGGCGGACCTCGACAGGGCCTTCCGGACGCCCCCGCGCTCCAGCGAGCAGATCCTGCACCCCGAGGACTACTGGAACGCGGAGGCCCTCGACGAGCCCCTCGCGGTGGAGCTGTCGACCGAGGCCCTGCCGGAGGGCTTCGAGCTGCTGACCGAGGACACCTTCGGCGAGCTCCAGTTGGGCTTCCTGGTCGAACCCCCCGACCAGCGCGAGGGCGTCAAGGGCCAGATGGCCCTCCTGGGGGCCCGCTACACCTCCGAGGCCGTGACCGGCTGGGGCGGGGACCGCTGGGCCCTGGTGGGCCGGGACGGGGCCCGCGTGCTGGTGCTGCGCACCCTGTGGGACACCGAGGCGGACGCCGAGGAATTCGTCGCCGCGCTGGCGGAGGAGGGCCTGGCGGACCACCTCACCGCCAACCTCCAGGCCCTCGCGGCGGCCCGCGGCCTCGAGGGGGGCGAGACCGCCTGGGCCCACAGCCGGACGGAGCGGGAGGTGGTCGTGACCTTCTCCGTCGGGATCCCCGCCGGGGGGACCGCGGCGGTGCGCGGGGCCCTGCTGGGGGACTGACAGCGACCCCGAGTGGGGCGCCGGGCCCCCTCAGCCGAAGGTGCCGCGGGCGCGCCCCTGGGGGGACGGCAGGCCGCCGGAGACCCGGCCGGTGAACAGGAAGGCCCCCTCGATGCGCCAGCCGATGCGCGGCTCGGGCAGGCCCGCCTCGAGCAATTGCCAAGGGCTGACGAACAGGTCGAGGGGACGCCCGGGGGCGTCGGCCTCGATCACCCGCACGTTCTGGCCGCTGAGCCCGTTGCGCACCGTGCGGATGCCCCGGATGCGCAGGGAGAGCTCCATCGCTCCGCCCGGCGCGCCCCCGGGGGCGTCCTCCGGGGCATCGTGAACGAAGCCCGGATCCCCGACGGGCATCAACAGGGCCCCGTGGGGCTCGTCGAGGATGAAACGGTTCTGGACGCCCTCGTTGGGGCCCACGTAGGTCACGTCCAAGGAGAACCCCGCCACGCTGACGGCGATCACGTGGCCCACCGTGAGGCTGCGGGGCACGCGGCGGGCGTCCGACAGGTAGGCCGCCAGGGGCCAGTCCTCGTTCCAGGCCCCGAAGGTCTCGAGGTTGGTCTCGGCCGCGCCCCCGCCCGCGGGCCCCAGGCCGGGGGTGAAGCCGGGAACCGGGGGATTCGCCAGGCCGTGCAACAGGGCGTCGTAGGGCGAGTCGGGGAGTCCGCTGACGCTCTGCACCGCCACCCGCAGACGCCGACGCACCTCGTGGTGGGGCCACAGGGCGAGCTCGGTGGAGCCCTCCTCGCGGTCGAGGCGCACCTCGAGGCCGCCGCCGACGGCGAGCCGCAGGTGGAGCCCGTCCGGCCCCCGCCAGGCCACCGGCTCGCCCGTGCGCCGGACGCGGTCCGCGAGCCCCCGGAGGTCGGTGTCGGGGGGGAACCCGATGCATTCGAGCAGGAAGTCCAAGGTCTTGTGCGTGGATCCCGGCGGGGCGGAGCGTCGGTCGCCGGCGAGGGGGTGGAGCGGGGATCGGGGCCGCCAGCATAGGCGCCCGGCGCCACGGGTCGGAGAGGAGAGGGGCGGGAGACCGACGCGAACGGCGCCCCCGGGCGGGGGTTCAAGGGAGCCTGCACCAGCCGTGCTCGGGCCATGGCCTTCCGGTACGATCCGCTGCCGGGTCTGCGGGGACCGCCTCCGGGACCATTCGACCGGCGGCGGCTCCGGTTTGCACCCCTGACCGTCCCCGCTTTTCGCACCGACTCGTCTCACGATCGTCCGGCCCCTGCCGGACTTCCTGCGCCATGCTGCACCGCACCAAGACGATGCACTCTCCGTCCCGCGTCCTTCCGTCGGCCCCCAGCGGAGGACACCCGTCGGGACCCGTCGGCAGGGGGTCCGACCCGGGTCGGTTCCGGGGGGTCGCGCTCGCGGCCCTGGGGGCTGCCCTGGCCCTCGCGCCCGCCTGCCAGTACGCCCGCCCCGACGTGGCCGGCGGTCGCCCCCTCACCCAGGATCCCCTGTTCGAGCGCGGGATCGACGTGCGGCACTACGCCCTGGAGCTGGAGATCCTGCCCCTGGACCGGCGGATCGAAGGGATCGCGCGGCTGCGCATCGCGTCGGCCGTGCCCTCCCTGGGGGAGGTGGTCTTGGACCTGCGGGGGCTCGAGGTGTGGCGGGTCGAGGACCCCTCCGGCCGGATCATTCCCTTCGAACGGGTCGACGACCAGCTGCGCGTCGATCTGCCGATCACCCTGGCTACGGGAGAGGAGACCGAGCTCGCGATCCACTACGGCGGGCGTCCGGTGGACGGCATCTGGTTCGCCGGGGGCGATCGGCGGGACGGGGCGGGTCCGAACCAGGTCTGGACCCAGGGACAGCCGGACCACGCCCAGGGCTGGTTCCCGTGCTTCGACCATCCCGCCGACCGGGCCACGTCCGAGCTGAAGGTCACCGTCCCCGATCACTGGGTGACCGTGGCCCCCGGAGCCCTGATCTCCGAGACCGTCGAGGAGGGCACGCGCACGGACCACTGGCGGATGGACACCGCGCACCCCGCCTACCTGATGAGCCTCGTGGCCGGCGAGTTCCTGCTGGAGACGGACGAGTGGGACGGGGTGCCGCTGCTCTACCTGGTCGAGCCGCGCTACCGGGCGTGGATGGAGGCGAGCTTCGCGGAGACCAAGGACATCCTGACCTACCTCTCGGACCTGACCGGGATCCGCTACCCCTATCCCAAGTACAGCCAGGCCTGCGTCGCGGGGTTCCCCTGGGGCGGGATGGAGAACATCTCCGCCACCACCCTGACGCCCCTGACCCTCGACGACGGGGCCGGAAACAGGGACCAGACCTCCCACGGCCTGGTCGCGCACGAGCTCGTCCACCAGTGGTTCGGCAACCTGGTCACCTGCGAGACCTGGGACGAGCTGTGGCTCAACGAGGGCTTCGCCACGTACCTGACCGAGACCTACTTCGAGCGGACCCGGGGGACCGACGAGTTCCGGGCGCGCATGCGCGACATCCAGGACGCGGCGATCAAGACCAACACGCGCACCGACGGGGAGCGCAACCGACGCCCGATCGTGTACGCCGGGGACGGAGACCTCGAGAAGCTGTTCTCCACCCACGCCTACGAGGGGGCGGCCGCGCGCCTGCACCTGCTGCGCTTCCTGGTGGGGGACGACGCCTTCTGGCAGGGGCTGCGGGTGTACCTCGCCGAGCACAACGGGCTGCCGGTGACGACGCGCGACTTCCGCGAGACGATGGAGAAGGTCAGCGGCCACGACCTCGAGCGCTTCTTCGAGGATTGGTTCTACGCCAAGGGGGAGCCGGAGATCGAGTTCTCCTGGGACTGGAAGCCGGACCGCAAGATCGTGGAGTGCACCGTGCGGCAGATGCAGCAGGGTTTCGACGGCACGCCGGAGGCCTTCGCCTTCCCGGTCGAGATCGAGATCCGGAACAGCCGCGGGACCGCCGCCCACCGCGTGGACGTCACCCGCCGGCGCCAGACCTTCACCCTGCCCGCCGACCCCTCCGACGGCGACGTCGAGTACGTACGCTTCGACGTGCACGGTTGGGTCCCGAAGGTCGCGCGCCCGAAGAAGGAGGCCGCGGAGTGGCTCGCGATCGCGCACCTCGACGACGACGTCAACGGACGCCGGGACGCCCTGACGGCCCTCGGGAAGGCGGCCCGGGAGGCCCTGGTGGGCAACAACCTGCTGGCCTCCGAGATCTACACCGCGGAGATCGGAGACCGCCTCCAGCGGGACTCGAGCCGCTACGTGCGGCGTGCGGCCGCCGCCGCCCTGGCGGTCGCCGGGGGCGTCGAGGCCCACGAGCGCCTGCAGCGTGCGGCTTCCGGAGACCCGGACGCGGGTGTCCGCGTGGCGGCCCTGAAGGCGCTCCAGGCCTGGGGCGAGTCGCCCGAGCTGGCGGCCTTCGCGCGCGGGCAGTTCGAGGCCGGCTACTCCTGGGCGACCATGGGGGCCGCCGCCGGCCTGGTCACGACGGCCGATCCCCTCGGGGCCTACGCCTGGTTGTCGGAGAAGCTCTTCGTGGACTCCCCCCACGACCAGCTCGCCGGCTCGCTGCTCGGGCACCTGGGCAGCCTCGAGAACCCCGGGGTCGTCGAGCAGCTGATCCGCTGGACCCGGGACGACAGCGTGGCACCCACCGCGCGCGCGGTGGCCGTGAGAGAGCTGGCCAAGCAGACCTCGGAACGCTCCCGGGCGGCCCAGGCGATCGCGGGCACCCTCGATTCGAGCAGCTTCCGGCTGCGGAACGCGGCGATCGCCGCCCTCGAGAGCATGAACGAGACGGCCGCCGTGAGCGCCCTCCAGGAGTACTATCCCCGGGCGGTCACCCAGGAAGAGCGACGGGCGATCGAAGCCGCGCTCTCACGCTGACCCCGCGCCGCAAAGGGCTTCCTCCCCCATGGCCTGGATACGGACCGTCCCCGAAGAAGAAGCCACGGGGCTTCTCGCGAAGATCTACGCTGACGCCCGGCGGCGGGCCGGGCGTGTGTTCCAGATCGTGCGCGCGATGAGCTTGCAGCCCAGCGTCGCCGATGCCTCCATGGGCCTGTACGGGCGCGTGATGTTCGGCTCGGGGGGGTTGACCCGCGCCCAACGGGAGATGTTGGCCGTCGTCGTCAGCCGGGTGAACGCCTGCCACTACTGAACGCAGGCCCACCAGGAGGACCTCCGGTCGGAGCTCCGGGAACTCGACGGCACCCGACGGGACGCCCTGGTCCGCGCGGTGGGGGAGGACTGGCGCCAGGCGCCGCTCGAGCCCGCGGACCAGGCCCTGTGCCGGTTCGCCGAGCAACTCACGCGTTCGCCGGCGGCGATGCGCGAAGAGGACGTGGAGCGCCTGCGGCAGGCGGGATTCGACGACGTGGCGATCCACGATGCGATCCAGGTCACGTCCTACTTCAACTACGTCAATCGCGTGGCCGACGCGATGCACGTGGACCTGGAACCCGAGATGCGCCCCTACCCGGAGGCCCCCCCGCGCGGTTGAAGGGGCCCGCGGGCTTCGGAGCTCCCCGAACGCACAGCGGAGCGGCTCCCCGGCGGGGTGCCGCTCCGCTGTGTTTCCCGCGCCGTCGTTCCGGTGGATCGCGGTCCTGGGAGGGATCGCGCGCGGGTCCCGGCGCTAGGCCAGGTCAGAATTTCAGTCAGAACTTCAGGTCGCGCAGCTCGTCCACCGCGAAATCGACGGACAGCTCCTCGTCGACGTTGATCAGCCGGCCGGTGCCCTTGAATTGGTTGAATACGACGGCTCCGCGCAAGACGCGTCCGTCCTTGAATTGCAGGGTGCAGAGATCGGCGGTCCGGGCTCCGAGAAGCAGGTCGTAAATGCGCTCCGGATCGACGCTCTTGGCTTTGCGGGTACTGGTGCTCATGGTTTTTACGGTCGGGAACCCGTGGGAGGCGGATCGTCCGGGAGAAACCCGTCCAGGAGAGGACCGCGCCGTTCCAGGACACCGGTCGAAGACACGGTGCGCCGGGGACAGGGGCCCAGGACAGGGATGTTGCGAGGGGGAGCTGCCCGAACTGCGGGGACTCCGAGCAAGCTTGGAGCCGCCACGCGCCGGTGGGACAACCGCAACGGACGAAGGAGAGAGAGAGTCGCCTGCCCTCAGGTCGTTGTGAGTGGAGAGGGGAGAAGCGCTTCGAGGCGCTCGACGAGGATCGCGCTCCAGGATTCGAAGTTCGCGCCCTCCTTCAGGAGGGTCTTGAGCTCGCTCGGGGCGATCAGGCGGCCGGAGAGGATGTCCTCCTCGCGGACCTGTACGGTGCCTTCGACCTCCGCGACCTGGACCAGGCCGAGGTGGACTGCGCCGACGGGGTTGGAGTCATCGTTGAGAAGGCCGATGGACCGGATCCGCATCGGACCCCGGATATCGATCTCCTCCTCGAGCTCGCGGCGGCTGCCGGCCGCGATGGGGTCGGGTTCGCCGAGCTCGGCAGCTCGCGCGGCATCGACCGGTTCGACGTGACCGCCGATCCCGATCGAGAGCTTGTCGTAGAGCCGGCTCTCGCCCCCGCCCTTCTTGCGCTGCACGAGGAGCACTTGCCCCTCCGCTTGCACCAGGGTGTAGGGGATGACCTGCTTCCAGGCCGGCGTCTGCTCCGCGCGTTCGCGCTCGACGAAGAACCCGTGGTTCCGCACCAGGTCGTGGAACTCGTCCGCGGTCCCCGATCCCGCGCCCGGGAGAGGGCCGTCCGCGAAGGGGAGCAGGCCCTGGGGGTAGCAGGTCGGGAAGAGGGCTTCCCGGGGGACGACGTAGACGAATTCCATAGCGGTTCTGGTGTGGACTCCACCGAGTCGTGGCGCGGAGGGGAGGCCCGTGGGGCCCCGACCGAAGCGCCGGCGGGAGGACCCGCCCGCATGACTCCCTGGATCTCCTCCCGGGGGTCATGCTACCGAGGGGTGGTCGATCCGAAGGCCGACCGCGCACCCGGTGCGAAGGGTGTGGGATTCTCGCGGGAATCCCGAATCTGTCAAGATCCTGAAGCTATACGGCCAAGGGGCCACAATATCTAGTAGGGGATAGCAATCGGGGCGGATTCGGGTCCCAGAAGAGACTTCCTTCCCGGGGCTGGGAAGACGGAAGCGGGGGTTTCCAGGACACGGCGGAGGGGTCGCAACCGGGGCGCTGTGGGGTGGCGGACCCCGGTCGTCAGCACAGGTACCCCCCGGGAGCCCATCGGTGACCAGCACCGGGGACATCCCCGGGGCCGCGGGGGGAGCCCCGGGTCCCGGGCGGGCCCGGAGGCGACGTGAGAGGCCCTGTAAGCCGGATTCTGTCCCCTCCCGGGGGAGGGGGGCGACCATTTCTCTGGGACCGGACTCGCGCCCGGCCTCGAACGACCTACCCGAGGATTCAAACGGCGCGGGCCGTCGCCTACGTCCTCCTATGCGGTCTTTCTCCGGGTGGGGTTTGCCCTGCCAGCGCCGTCACCGGCGCCGCGGTGCGCTCTTACCGCACCGTTTCACCCTTGCCGCCCAGGGGCCCCTCGCGGAGCACCTGGGGTAGGCGGTCTGTTCTCTGTGGCACTTTCCCTGGCCTCACGACCGGTTGCCGTTGGCAACCACCCTGCCCGAGGAGCCCGGACTTTCCTCCCCGCCGGATGAATCCGACGGAGCGGCCGCCCGGACCTCTCACGTCGCCCCCAGTGTGGCGTGGGCCCCCGGGCCCGGCGAGAGGATTCCGTCGGCCCTCCGCGGGACCGGATCCAGGGGCGTACCCTCGCTCCCCAGGGCCCTCAGGCGATTCCGAGGTAGTCGCGCAGCAACACCAGGGCGGCCCAGGAGTCCTTGCGCCGGGCCGCGTCCCGGCCCCGGAAGCCGGCCTCGTACAGCTGGGCCTCGGCTTCCTTGGTCGTCAGCCGCTCGTCGTGCAGGTGGATCGCCAGCTCGGGCAGGCGCGCGGACAGGCTGGCGGCGAAGCGCTGCACGGCCCCGTGGCGGACGCTCTCGCGGTCCCCCTCGCGCAGGGGGATGCCGACGAGCAGCTCGGCGACGTCCCGTTCCTCGACCAGGTGGACGATGTGGTCCAACAGGGCGCGGTCGTCCTCGTCGATCCGCACGGTCTCGAGGGGTCGGACGGCGATGCGCAGGGGATCCGCGTACGCGAAGCCGGTCTTCTTGGAACCCAGATCGATGGCGAGCACGCCTCCCATCGCCGGAGTCTAGCCGCCGTACTGCTGGAGGACGTCCTCGAGTCCGGCTTCCGCGCGCTCGCAGAGCTCGTCGAAACGCGCCAGGGGCAGGTTCAGGGCGCCGGCGACGTTCGGGGACAGGCCCGCCGGCGGAAACTGCTCGCCGCAGCCCGCGCCGATGCGGGTCGCGACGGCGTCCGCGAGGGCCGCGAGGTGAGCCACCCGTCGGCCCTCCTCGTCCGCGGCCGACAGGGGCCGGTGGTGGTGGCGGATGCCGATCGCGATGCAGTCCGGCAATTGCCAGGACCGGGCCACCAGGGTGCCGATCTGGGCGTGGGTGACCCCGAGGACCTCCCGCTCCGCTCCCTCCTCCGAGAGACCCTCTTCGGTGCGCAGGCGGCGCAGGTCCACGGCGGCCTCTTCGTCGAGGTGGCGCTCGAGCACCAGCTTGCCGATGTCGTGGAGCAGGGCCGTGGCGAAGGCGTGGGGCGGGACCGGTCGTCCGATCGCCGAGTGCGCGAGGTCGATGGCCAGGGCGCTGGCCACCGAGTGGCGCCACAGCTCCCCCTCGCCGAGTCCGAGGGTCGGCAACGCGGTGCCCAGGGTCCCCCGCACGGCGGCACCCACCGCGAGGGACAGGACCGTCGGTGAGCCCAACCGGTGGACGGCTTGCTCGACCGAGGTGACCGCGACCCGCGGTCCGCTGCGGGCCGAGTTCGCCGCTCCGAGCAGCCGGCCGGTCAGGGCCTCGTCGAAGCGCACGACCTCATGGATCGCCTTCAGGTCCCAATCCTCGCCGGACAGGATGCCCGCCAAGCGCACCGCGCTCTGGGGCAGGGGTTCGAGCTCCTGTGCATCCTGCACGAGGGCTTCCAGGTCGACCTGGTGGGTGGGCATGGGGGTCGGCGTCCTCTCCAAGGGGTTCCTATCGGCTGCCCCTCCGCCCAGCTGACCCCAAAACCGACCCCGGGTCTCAGAAGCGCTGTCCCAAGTCCGAGATCCTGGGCAGGGGCAGCTCACGCCGGGGGGCGTCCTCGAATCCGCCGAACAGCTCGAGGATCACGTTGCGGATCGAGACCCGCGGGCGCGTCAGGTCGCCGCGGACCGCCACCCGCCACAGGTTGTCGTTCAGCCAATACAGGATGCGGTTCAGGGAGCCCAGCTTGTCGAGAATGCTGTAGCGCACCTCGAGGTCCATCGCGAGTCGGCCGTCGAGGTCCAGCCAGCCGCTTCCGATCAGGTTCAGGAGGCTGCTCTTCATCTCGAGGTACGAGCCTTCGATGCGTCCCTCCCGGATCTGGAAGCGCGCCCGCATGCGGTCGAAGATCGCCGTGTCGGGGATTCCCAGCTGATAGAACAGCGCCCGGGCCACCGGGATCGACCACAGGCGTCCCTCGTCGAGCCGCACCGAGCCGCCCCCGGTGAGGCCGCGGACATCTCCGGGGGTTCCCGACAAGGAGAGCTGCAAGTCGACGAGGCCCTGGTCGGCGATGCTCGACGGGAACACCCCGCGCAACAGGCGGTCGAGCTCCACGTTCTCCAGGTCCATGGCCAGGTCGAAGCGGTACGGGGGCGACAGGTCGATGCCCAGGGCCTTGCGCGAGCCCCCGGCCCCCAGGTCGGCGGGTTGCCCCCCCTCGAAGGCGCCCAGGGCGACCAACTCGCCGCCTTCGAAGGCGCCGGCGAGGTTGTCGATCGTCAGGCGTCCGTCGACGTAGCCGACCACCATGCGCGCGTCTTCGAGTCGGCGGCCGGCCAGCTCGGCGTCGAGGTTCTTGATCTCGCCCCAACCGCGCACGCTGCCGCCCTCGAAGATCAGCTCCCCGAGGGAGAGGTCCGCCGCCCGCACCCGGATCGGGACCCCCAGGCGGGTCGTCAGGTCGTGGGGCCGGAACTGGCCCCGGACCGCGACCAGACCGCTGCCGTCCCCTTCGCCGGTCACGAGGATGCGCGCATCCCGCACGTCCAACTTGCCCGACCAGGTGCCGGACTCCGCCAGGGGCGCGAGGGCTTCGGGGGACAGCACCGCCGACAGGTGCTCGACGTCCAGGGGCAGGTCGGTCGTCGTGAGGTGAGCCTGGATGCCCATGCCGTCGGGATCGTCCCAGGTGCCCGGCTCGGCGAAGAGGGGATCGCCCTCGGGATGGGTCGCTGCGTCGGCCAGCCGCAGGACGAGCACGTCGTGCAGTTGCAGGGGGTGACCGGCGAGCTCGGCGTAGAGCAACTCGCTGCGCAACACGTCCTCGCGCTGCTCGAGCACGCCGCGCAGGCCGCCGATCGACAGGCTCTCGGTCTCGAGGGTGTTGCCCCGCAGGAACACCCGGTAGGCGTTCTCGGGTTCCTCTTCGCTGCCGACCTCGAAGGTGGCTTCGACGCCGACGTCCAGGAGCCCGGACAGGGTCCGGCTGGAGAGGTCGACGTCGTTCAGGGTGCCGCCGTCCCCCTCGGCGAGGGAGCGCAGGAAGGCACCCCGGAACGCGTTGTTGGTCGGATCTATACCGGCCCCCTGGATGTCGACCTGGGCCTTGCCGGTCGCGGGGACGTCGCCGACCGCCGCCAGCTCCACCCCCTGGGCCCAGCGTCCGGACAGGTGGAAGCGCACCGCGCTCGTGCCCGGGGGCGGTTCCTGTCCGATCTCGACCAGCGGCCGTCGGCCGCGCACCAGCACGCGTCCCTCCAGGTCGCGGGTGCGCCGCTGGAAGAAGTCCGGCGTGATCTCCACCTCGAGGGGTTGCGCATCGATGTCGCTGACGAAGTCCTCCCCGTCCAGCCGGGAGACTCCGCGGTACAGCACGCTGGCGGAACCCTTGGCCCCCAGGGAGCGCGTGATCTCCGCCAACTCGGGGGTCTGTTCGGCGAGCACCTCCCAGTCCTGCCCGCGCAGGAACAGCTCGGGAATCTCGACCTGGATGGCCTGGATCCACGGCCGCGTCTCCACCTCGGCGCCGACGTCGCGCTGCCCGACGGAGCGCTGGCGTGCGACCCCGAAGGCCCGGGCGCGCACGCCGGTGCCCTCGGGGGACTCGAGGTTCGAGAAGCGGTACGTGACCCCGACCGGGCGATGCTTGCGGATCCCGGCGGGATCATCGGTGCGTCGCACCGGCAGGGCGGCCCAAACGAAGTGCAGGGCCCCGTCGATGTCGTGGAGCGGGACCGGCAGCTCTTCCCAGCGCGCGCTGACGCCGTCGAGCACCACGTCGCCCACGGCGGCCATGCCCCCGACCTGCTCGTCGATGTACAGGCGCCAAAAGGAATCGACCGAGCCCGCCGAGGGGGACCAGATCCCCCAGAGGTCCCGGGTCCCGGGGTGGTCGGACAGGGCCAGCTCCGCGCCGGCATCCAGGTTCAGGTCCCGCACGTCGATCCGCAGGTCCAGGTCCGGTCCGAGGAAGCCCGGGGGGGGGTCGACCGGCGTGAACAGCTCGCCGTCCACCCGGACGCGGCCGCTGCCGGGATCCCCGGCGACGTCGATGCGCAGGTGGTCCCGCCGCGGGTCCCGGGGATCGTGGCCGAACAGGAGGTGCCCGCGGACGTCCGCCACCGGCAGGGGGAAGCCGAAGCGCTGGCCGGTGGCGGGGTGTTTGAAACCGCGGAAGGTCGCCGTCGCTGACTCCGCCAGGGCGACGTGGGCCGCGATGCGCGGTTCGAAGGCACCCCCGCCGACCACCGGCGGCGGATCCGCGAGGCGCACGTCCACGCTGACGTCGGCGCTGCCGGTCGGGGCCAGGCCGACGTGGATGTCCCGCGCTTCCTCGGGGATCGACAGGGCGTCGAGGGTCGAGGCGGCCAGGGGCAGCCGGGGGATGCGCGCCCAAGCGTGCACCCAGTCGTCCCCGGGAACGTCCTGCCCGAAGCGCGCCCAGGCTTCGACCGGGGAATCGAGCCAGTGGGCGGCGGTCCGGGCGCGCACGGACCAGGCCTCCCGGCGCCACAGGCGTTCACCGGCCGAGAGGTCGAAGCGCGCATCCAACTCCGCCGCCAGGGCCTGGATCGGAGGCAGGTTGCCGCCGGGGGTCAGGGCGCCGTCCTGGAGCGACGCGCGCAGGGCGCCGGAGAGTCGCGGCGTGGGGGTGCCCCAGTCCGTCAGCCCGAGGGTCGCCGACAGGGTCAGTTGGCCCGCGCAGCTTTCGAACGGCAGCGCCCGGGTCGCGCTGCCGGACTGCATGCGCTCGCTCTCGAAGGAGAGCTGGCTGGCGGTGGCCTGCACCCGCGCTCCGCTGGGCAGCAGGCGTCCATCGATGTGGACGGCGGCGCTGCGCTTGTCGATCGCCCCCCCCAGACTGGGCTCGAGGCGACCGAGGAGTTGGTAGCCACCACCCTCGAGGGGATCCGCCATCAGGGAGGCCCGTCCCAGCTCGAAGGCCCGCTCCCCCGGCAGGGCCAGCTCGACGGCGATGTCGGTGAAGACCATCGGCGGGGGGGACAGGAAGCGCTCCCAAGGCAGACCCGCTCCCCCTCCGTCACCCGCTTCTCCGTCGTCCCCCGCCGCCAGCTCCACCGCGCGCGAGAGCTCGTCGGAGACGTGCACGCGCCCCCCCTGGACCAGGACCTTGCGCAGGGGTTGGGTGAGGTCGAAGCCGGGCTCGAAGGACAGGTGGATCTCGTCGAGGTGCAACACCTCCTGGGGACCGCGGGACCCCTCCGGCGGCGCGCTGGGGGACGCCTGGGGCGGCGCGGTGATCCGCACGTCGGCCAGGCGGACCCCCGGCTCGAACCAGCGCAGCTCGACCTCCCCGATCGTCAGCGAGTCCCCCAGGTCCCCGAGCTCGCGGGCGAGCCGGTCGCGGACCACCTTGGTCAAGAGGCCGCTCTCCTCGAGGAGGAGCAGCGTGGCGCCACAGAGGACGATCAGCCAGGCCGCGACGTACAGGACGCGCCAGGCGAGCTTTCCGAGACGCTGCCACACACCGACAGTCTCGGGTTTGGCGCCCGGAGCGGCAACTCCCGGCCCGCGCCGGAGCGTCCTCCGGTGCGCGGAGGCCTAGGAGATGGCCTTGGCCGAAGGGACCTCGGGGACCGCCGCACCGCCCCGGTAGATCCGCTCCACCCGCCGGCCGACCGAGCAGAGGAGCTCGTAGGGGATGCTCCCGATCGTGCTCGCGACCTCTTCCACGCGCAGCAGGCGTTCCCCGTCGCAGCCGAAGAACGTGACCGGATCCCCCAGGTTGACCCCGGGGATCAGGGTGACGTCGACGGTCGTGAAGTCCATCGAGACCCGTCCGACGATCGGGGCCCGCTGACCCCGGACGAGGACCACCCCGCGGTTCGACAGCCGCCAGTCGACCCCGTCTCCGTAGCCCAGGGGGACCACCGCCAGCCGGCTGGTTCGCCGGGCGCTCCAGGTCCCGCCGTAGCCCACCGTCTCGCCCTCGCGGACCTCGCTGAGGTGCACGACCTTGGACCGCAGGGCCATGGCCGGACGCAGGGAGCGGGTGTTCAGGCGCGGATCGGGACTGATGCCGAAGGCCGCTGCGCCGACCCGCACGGCGTCGTAGCGCGGTGCGTTGCCCGCGAGCAGCGTGGCCGAGTTCGCCGCGTGGATCCACGGCCGATCCCCCTCGAAGTGCCCGGCGGAGCGGGCCGCCGCCAGGGTCTCCTCGAAGCGCATGAGCTGTTCTTCACCCTGGGGCTCCAACGCGCCGCGGAGGGGGGCGATGTGGGTCATGATCCCGGCGAGCTCGAGCCAGGGGGAGCTGCGGATCCGCCGCAGGAGGGTCGCTGCCTCGTCGGGCCGGACCCCGAGCCGGTGCATGCCGGTGTCGATCTTGAGGTGCACGCGGACCCGTCGCGCGAGCCGGCGGCCGGCCTCCTCGAGCTCGCGCGCGATCTCCTCGGAGGGCAGGGTGACCTCCACATCGTGTTCGAGGGCCGGGGCGGCCTCGGCCCCGAACAGCACGCCCAAGAGCACCAAACGGGCCCGAACACCGGCCCTACGCAGCTCCAGGGCCTCTTCCGCGGTGGAAACGCCGATGGCCTCGACGCCCGAACGCAGCGCGTGGTGGGCCACCGGAACGGCGCCGTGCCCGTAGGCATCGGCCTTCGCGACCAGCAGCAGAGCCGCGCCATCGGCGAGGCCCCGGACGACGCGCAGGTTGTCCGTCAGCGCGTCGAGGTCGATCTCGAGCCATCCGCGGGAGGTGTCCACCGGGTCGAGACTACGAATCGGCGCGGCCCGATCCAGCCTCCGATGGCCGACTTCGCCGAATTCGGATCGCCGAATGGAGGCCGAAGTCGGGCGAAAAACACGAGATTCGAGGGAATGGGGGCGTTGACTTCGTCGAAACGCATCGCCATTCTCGCCCGTGCGTCACGACGGGAACCTATTCGTTTCCAAGTCTTTGCGCCTCGAGTGACCCAGGACAATGTGTCCGGACCCAGGCTGCGAAGGCACCCCAAACCCAACCGCTAAACCTAGCGAAGGCTCCCGCTCACGGGACCAGTTACGGGAAACAGTCACACCATGGCCAAGCGTAAGAAGAAGAGCACCTCTCGGAAGACGACCAAGAAGAAGAAGACTTCGCGGTCCGCGCGCGGGCGCAAGAAGACGACCGCCTTCGACATGATCATCAGCAAGAGCCGCACGAAGGCCTCTGCCAGCATCAACGTCTCCGGTGAGTTCTACGAGGCCCTCGACGGCGCCGTGCGCGAGCTGATCGCGAACGCCGAGCGTCGCGCGGTCGACAACGGACGCAAGACCCTGCGCCCGTACGACCTCTAGGTCGAACTCCAGCGGTCGACCCCCGCACGGGGGCTCCGGCAACCGGCGCCGTTCCGCGCCGTTCCCGGCGACCGACCCGCAACGGCGGGCCGCCTGCTCCACGGGAGGAGGCGGCCCGTCGCTCGTGTTCCGGGTGGTCCTACCGGGCGCGTCGCTTCACGACGAAGGGGCGCAGATACAGGGGCTCGCAGTCCTGGGGCGTATGGAACTCGCCCCGTTCCAGGGCCGGCAATCCCAGGCGCAACACGCTCCCGGCCGCCGGTCGGGCCTCGATGGAGAAGCGCGACGCATCGCGCCCGGTCGCCGCGAGCAGGTTGGCGACGCCGGTATCGATGCACGCGTTCTCGGCGTGGTCGAGGGCGTCGAGCAACGCCTCGCGGTCGAGCACGCCGGGGGGCTCGAGGATCGAGACGGTGTCCGCCTCGCGCCGGTACCCGGCGAAGTACCAGCCCCCCGCGCGGGCATCCAACGCGACCGACAGGCGTTGCCCGGGCTCGGTGCGCTCGAACGCGAGGGCTTCGAAGGAGGGCACCGCGCGCAGCTTCGCCCCGGTCCCGTGGGCGAGGCCGAGGGCGGTCGCCACGCCGACCCGCAGGCCGGTGTAGCTGCCCGGACCGATGCCGACGCAGACGGCCTCCAGGTCACGCGGCCGCAGGCCGGCCTGGCCGAGCAGGTCCGCGAGGACCGGCAACAGGTCGCTGGCGTGCTTGCGGTCGTCCTCGAGCACCGCTTCCAACTGCTGCTCCCCGGTCCACAGGGCGACCGACGCGGGACGCGCCGAGGTTTCGAAGCCGGCGGCGATCACCCCAGCTCTTTCTCGATCAGCGCGGCGAGGGCGTTGGCCTGGGCGTGGATCCGCCGCTCGTCGGGGCCCTCGACCATGACGCGGGCCAGGGGCTCGGTCCCCGAATAGCGCAGGAGCACCCGGCCGTCCTGCCCCAGCTCCTCTTCGATCTCGCGGACCGAGGCCACGACCGAGGGCACCTCGGACAGGTTCGGCTTGCGGCTGACCGATACGTTGACGAGGACCTGGGGGAAGGGCTGGAACACCGCGGCCAGGTCCGAGAGGCGCTCCCCGGAGGCCACCAGAGTCTGGAGCACCCGCAGGGCGGTGTAGGAGCCGTCGCCGATGAAGCTGTTGTCGGCCCCGAACACGATGTGCCCGGACTGCTCGCCCCCGAGGGCGAGGGAGTGTTGCCGCAGCCCCTCGACGACGCGCCGGTCCCCGACCCCGACCGTGACGACCTGGGTCTCGACCTCGCGTAGGGCCCGGTGCAGGCCACGGTTCGACATGACCGTCGCGACGATCGCGTTGCCCGGGAGCGTCCCGCTGGTCTTCGCGTGGCGTGCGAGGAGCGCGAGGACCGCATCCCCGTGCACGACGCGGCCGTCCTCGTCGACCAGGAGGCAGCGGTCGCCGTCCCCGTCCAGGGCGATCCCCAGGGAGCAGCCGTGCAGGCGGACGGCCTTGCACAGGGACTCGGGGTGCGTGGACCCGCAGCCGGCGTTGATGTTGTCGCCGTCGGGGTCACAAGCCACCGGCACGACCTGGGCCCCCAGGCGCCCGAGCAGCCGCGGTGCGATCCGGCTGCCGCCACCGTTCGCGCAGTCCAGGGCGATGACCATCCGGTCGAGGGACAGGCCCCCCGCGGCCTCGAGCAGGTGTTCGAGGTAGGCCTCCTCGAGGCCCTCGGGGCGGGCGATCGGAACCTCGGCCTCGGCCGGCGCCCTGGAGGCGTGCAGCCGTTCCTCGACGGCCAGCTCGATCTCGTCGTCGAGCTTGTCCCCGAGACGGCCGAAGATCTTGACGCCGTTGTCGTGGGCCGGGTTGTGGGAAGCGCTGATCATCACGCCCACGTCGTAGCCCCGTAGCTTGGTCAGGATCGCGAGGCCGGGCGTGGGCGTGAGCCCCAGGCTGTCGCTGGAGTAGCCGGCCACGGCCAGGCCCCGGGCGATGGCCGCCTCGAGCTCCGGCCCCGAACGCCGGCCGTCGTGTCCGATCAGGGCCCGCGGCGCGTCCGTGTCCAGGCCCCGGGCCGCGAGCTCTTCGCCGACGGCACGTCCGATGGCCGAGACCTTCGCCGGCGTCAGCCAGCCCTCTCCGAAGCGTCCACGGACGCCGTCGGTTCCAAAGATCCGCTGCTTCGTCACTGGTGTTCCCGATCTCGGGTGGGGTGGGGCCGAGCGCTGTGGGCGTTCATTCCCCGGAGGAGTCGTCCTCCGCGGGGAGAACCTCTTCGAGCAGGATCTCCTGGTCGCCCATCAACCGCAAGGTCAGTGCGTCCAGAGGCCACGCCTCCTCCCAGGACTCGCCGTCATCCAGCAGGATCGGGGCCAGGCTTTCGCGCCAGTCGGCCTCCCGGAGCCGGTAGCGGACCGTGGCGCTGCGGGCCCCGTCGCTCGGATCCAGCTCGGAGATGTCCACGTAGGCGTAGAGCTCCTCCTGCACGTAGCGGATGACCTCGGCGATCTTCTCGGACCAGACCGGCGAGTCGATCTGGGCGTCCCGGGCGATCAGGCCGGTGGAATAGACGCCGATCTGGACCTCTTCGGCGTGGGCCGGGATGCGCCAGCGGGCCAGCTCGGCGGTGCGGCTGGGGTCGAAGCACACCAGGGCCACGGGGCACTCGACGTTGTCCAACTGGCGCTCGGAGGATTGCAGGGGGACCACGACGAAGACGGGCTCGTCGGCCAGGGAGAGGCCCCGCTCGAGCACCTCCCGCGACAGGCGCAGCTCGGTCCGGCGGGATTCGCTGGTCTCGCCGGTCTTCAGGTCGAGGGGCGCGAAGATCCCCGGGTCCCCGGGGGTGAGCTCGGCGAGCTTCGTCGCGGGCCCCCGGATCGCGACGTGGGTCCGGGTCGCGGGGTCGAAGTGGGCCCCCAGGGGCAGGACGGCGAGATCCGGATCGAGGGTCTCCGCATCGATCGCCAGGGCCGTGGGGGACACGTCGAACTCCAGCACGTCGACGCTCTCGGTGCGCAGCTCCGGGGCCTCCTGCCATTCCATCGAGAGGTTCACGGCCGGGGTCTTCCAGCGCACCCTCTCGAGGTCCACGTAGGGCGTCAGGGTGCGCACCGGCTCCCCGGCCTGGGCGTCCTCCTCGGTGGGGGAGTAGGCCAACTCGAGCACCCCGGAGGGCGAGGTCCCGAAGCGCCCGAGGGAACCGCGCGTGCCCCGGACGATGATCTTGTAGCGCTTGTCTTCGTCGAAGGAGTTCAGGGCGATGTCGGCGCTGGGCAACACCAGGACGATTTCGCCGGCCCCGGAGGTGCGCGCCTCGGTGGGACCGACGGCCTTCAGGGACAGCTCGTGGGTCTCGGTGACCAGGAGGTCCAGGCGCGACAGGTACAGCACGCTGACGGCGATGACGAGCGAGGCCAGGAGCCAGGTGAAGTCCCGGCGCCAACCGGCCTGGGACAGGGGGAAGCGCGAGGCCCCCCGGACGCCCCGGGGGGCGTCCTTCTGGTGCAGGAAGCGGCGCAGGGCCTCCTCCAGCTCGGCCGGGTCGATCTTCGAGGCGATCTGTCCTTCCCGTGCGATCGAGATCTGTCCGGTCTCCTCGGAGACCACCAGCACGACCGAGTCGGTGTCCTCGGTGATCCCGACCGCCGCCCGGTGGCGGGTTCCCAGGTTCGCGTCCAGCTCGGCGTCCTGGGGCAGGGGGAAGAAGCAGCCCGCGGCGGCCACCCGGTCGCTCTTCACGATCACGGCCCCGTCGTGCAGGGCCGTACCGGGGTGGAAGAGGCTCTCCAGCAGCCGCGCGTTCACGTCCGCGTCGATCGGCGTGCCCTCTTCGATGTAGCTGCGCAGGGAGGTCTCGCGCTCGAAGGCGATCAGGGCCCCGATACGTTGGGCCGCCATGGACTGGGCGGCCTTGGCCACCTGGGCCAGGGTGTCCCGACCCGCCTGGGGGAGGAGGCGTCCGACGAAGGAGCGCTCCCCCAGCTGCGCGATGGCGCGCCTCAGCTCGGTCTGGAACACGATCGCCAGGGTCACCACCAGCAGGCTGGTCGAGGCGTCCAGCAGGTGGGTCAGCTCCTCGGCCCCGATGGCCGTCGCCACCAGGGAGAGGCCCAGATAGCCCCCCAACACCGTGACCAGGACGCCGCGGATCAGCCGGTTGCCCCGGGTGGCCCGCACGAAGCCCAGGAACAGGTGGATCCCCAGGGTGACGACGATGATCTGGACGCCCCAGACGAGGGCTTCTCTGGTCCAGATCGAGTTCATCGTGGGGAGCTGGGGTTGTCCTGCTGGTGCGAATGACCCGGGGGGTGGCCTCTCGGTCCGTGTCAGGCGCTCTCCGCCGGGGGAGCGGGATCGCCGTCCGGGCGCGCCAGGGCCGTGGCCACGCGGAGCGCGGGACGCAGGCCCTGGACGTCGTGAACGCGGAGCACCTCGGCGCCCAGGAGGACGCCCGCGGTGACCGCGGCGGCGGTGTCGACCAGGCGCTCCTCGGCGGCCTCGATGCCGCCGAGGCGACCGAGGAACGATTTGCGCGACACCCCCAATAGGATCGGCCGACCGAGGGACCGAAGTTCAGGGAGAGCGCGAATCAACGCCAGGTTGTCATCGAGACGTTTCCCGAACCCGATCCCGGGGTCCACTCGAATCTTAGGGAGGGCCACCCCCGCTCGCCAGGCGGCGGCCGTGCGCTCGCGGAGATGCTCGACCACCTCCTGGACCACGTCGTCGTAGCGGGGGTCGTCCTGCATCGTGCGCGGGGTTCCGCGCATGTGCATCAGGACCAGGCCTGCCCCGGCCTCGGCGGTCACCCCGAGGAGCTCCGGATCGACGCGGCCCGCGCTGACGTCGTTCACGATCCGGGCCCCGGCCGCGAGGGCCGGGCCGGCGACCGCCGCCTTGGTCGTGTCGATGCTGAGGGTCGCGTTCCGTTCCCCTGCGAGGCCCTCGAGGACCGGGAGGACGCGCTCGTTCTCCTCGGCGGCGGAGACCGGCGTCGCCCCCGGACGGGTCGATTCGGCACCGATGTCCAGCAGCGCGGCCCCGGCCGCGATCAGCTCGCGCCCCCGTTCGATGGCGCGCTGGGGGTCGAGGTAGCGCCCCCCGTCTGAAAAACTGTCCGGGGTTACGTTGAGGATCCCCATGATCCGGGGCGCGCGGGGCGGGGCGGTGGCCAGGCGCTGGGCCGCGAGGATCGGCGCGAGGCGCGCGTCCTCCTCGGCCAGGGCGACCAGCGCCGCGTCGCTGCCCCGGAACTCCAGGCGTCCGGGTCGGCCGGGCTCGGCCGCCAGTTCCCCGGCCTGGGACAGGCGGGCGAGTTGACCGGCGTCGAGGGCGTCCGCCTCGAAGGCGACCGCCGCCCGGGTGCGGTCCCAGGCGCTGGCCTGTTGCCCGGCCAGGACCGCCCGGGCCCGCAGACGCAGGCCCCGCGGGCCGAAGGGCGCGGCCGGCAGGCCGGCGAGGAGCTCCGGATCGCAGGGGCCCGGCTCGGTCCCGTGGCCGCCACCGGTCCCATGGTCCCCGCCGGGGGACCGGGCCCCCGCGGCGGCCAGCAGCGCTTCGATCGGGGCGTTCGACCCGGCGACGGGTCCACCGGGGAGGTCCGTGTCCGGTGCGTCCCCGCTACGACTCACGCGGGGGACAGCCCCGGCTCGCCGGGCAGCTCGTCGGTCCGTCCGGTCCCGCGAGCCCGCTCTTCCTTGTGGACCGCGTCGCTGCGCGGGGCGGGGGCATCCTCGGGAGCGGGGTTCTGCTTCTCGGGTCGCAGGCTCTCGATCGGAGTCCCGGCCAGCAGGCGTTCGATCTCGGGACCCTGGATCGTCTCGTAGCGCAGGAGTCCCTGGGCGACGCTTTCGACCCCGTCGCGGTTGGAGGTCAGGATCTCCTCGGCGCGGTCGTAGGCCTCGCTGAGGATCCGGTGCACCTCTTCGTCGATCTCCCGGGCGGTCTCTTCCGAGTGCAGCTTGCCGCGCATCAACTCGGTCCCGAGGAAGTCCGACCCCTGGCGTTCGGCGTAGTGGATCGGGCCGATCTTCTCGCTCATGCCCAGCTCCGCGACCATCGCCCGGGCGAGGTCCGTCGCCCTCCGGATGTCGTCCGAGGCGCCGGCGGAGATGTCCCCGCAGAACAGGGCCTCGGCCACGCGTCCGCCGAACAGCATCGCCAGCTGGCCCAGGAGGCGCCGGCGCTGCATGTGGTAGCTCTCGCGCTCGGGCAGGATCATCGTGGCCCCCAGGGCGCGGCCGCGGGGCACGATCGTGACCTTGTGGGGGGCGTCGACCTCCTCGATCACGGCCGACACGATCGCGTGCCCGGCCTCGTGATAGGCGGTGATGCGCCGATCGTCCTCCTCGACCTTGCGGGAGCGCTTCTGGCGCCCGTAGCGCACCTTGTCCCGGGCTTCCTCGAGGTCCTCCATGACAACCTCGTCGCGCTTCGCGAGCACGGCCATGATGGCCGCCTCGTTGATGATCGCCGCCAGGTCGGCGCCGGAGTAGCCCGGGGTCGAGCGGGCGAGGACGTCCACGTCCACCGCACTCGAGGCCGAGATGCGCTTCAGGTGCACCGACAGGATCGAGCGCCGCCCCTCGTAGTCGGGCAGGTCGATCGTCACCTCGCGGTCGAAGCGGCCCGGGCGGAGCAGGGCCGGGTCGAGCACGTCCGGGCGGTTCGTGGCGGCCACGACGATGATGCCCTCGTCGGTGCCGAAGCCGTCCATCTCCACGAGGATCGCATTCAGGGTCTGCTCGCGCTCGTCGTGGCCACCGCCCATGCCGCTGCCCCGCCGACGCCCGACCGCGTCGATCTCGTCGAGGAAGATGATGCAGGGGCTGTTCTCGCGGGCCTGCTTGAACAGGTCGCGCACGCGGCTCGCGCCGACGCCGACGAACATCTCGACGAAGTCCGAGCCGGAGATCGAGAAGAAGGGGACCTCGGCCTCGCCGGCGATGGCCTTGGCCAACAGGGTCTTGCCGCAGCCCGGCGGGCCGACGAGCAGGACGCCGCGGGGGATGCGGCCTCCGATCCGCGTGAAGCGGCTCGGGTTCTTCAGGAACTCGACGATCTCGCGGACCTCGGACTTGGCCTCTTCCGCCCCGGCCACGTCGTCGAAGGTGACGTTGGTGTGGTTCTCCTTGGAGTACAGCTGCGCCCGCGAGCGCCCGAAGTTCATCACGCCGCCGGCGCCCCCCTGGGAGCGCATCTGGCGCATGAAGAACATGAACACCGCGAAGATGATCAGCCAGGGCAAGAGGTACAGCATGAACCAGTTCAGCATGTTCGTGCTGTCCACCCAGCGCGTACCCCGCTCGCTGGTCAGGTCGAAGGAGAGGCGTTCGAAGGCCACCTTCGGGCTGGTCAGGTCCTTGATCAGCGCCGCGGGAGCACCCTCGCCCTCGAACTCGACGCGCAGGTGCGCGGTCCCGTTCCGGCCCTCGGTGCGGAAGTCCCCGATCGGGCGCGAGCGCTCGCGGCCCCCTTCGGACAGGGCCGGGTTCACCAGGGCGGTGACCAGCAGGGACTCCTGCCGCAGGACCGGCGGCGGCGCCGTGCCGACCGTGGGGCCCTCGTCGTCCGTCCCGGCCTCCGCGTCCGACGCGCCGGCGCCCTCGTTCTCCACCTGGGGGCGTTCGTAGCTGCTGAGGTAGCGCGCGCGGATGGGCTCGAGCAGACCGGCCGCGATGCCGTCCCGCAGGTCGGTCGCGCTGATCGTCTCGTAGTCGAGGACTCCCTTCAGGTCCCGGAAGCGCTCCTCCTTGCCCTCGAGGGAGGCGTACCGCACGTCGAAGTTCTGCTGCCGGCCGGTCCCGTCCTCGACGAAGATGCCCTCGATCAGGTTCGTGCCCTGCTCGGTGCCCTTGAAGCGCTGCTCCAGGATCCAGCCGTGGTGCAGGTGCCACTCGTACTCGTCCTGGGACAGGTGCCGGGTCGTCGTCAAGCGATCGTTGCCCGCGACCATCAACACGACGATCAGGACCAGCAACACCATCAGGAACGATCCGAAGGATCGCGACCGGCGCGTCTTGTCCGTCTCGGGGGTGGGATTCTCCGCCATGGGGTCAGGGCTGTCCTGTTCGTCGCTGGTCGAGCGTTCGGGTCCGGGCGCGTGGGCGCCCCATCGATCGAGGGCTCGGTCGATCCGAGGCGCGCGCGCGACTCCCGGGACCGAGCAGCGGGGGGGCCGCCAAGCTGCCCTACCTTAACCTCGTCAAGATCAGAGACCAGCTCAACGGCCGGGCCCCTGGAACCTGTTCGCGGCGGACGGCCGTGCGAGACGCGCTCGCAGCCGTCTTTCGCGGGATTCATGCGTCCGGCGACCCCCCCCCCGAGCCCCCTGGGACCCACCCGTGCCCCCTGGGGCACTATTCGCCGGTTTCGGTGGCCCTGTCCGGCTCCTGGTCGGCCCGCGCGGGGTGAAAGAGGCTCAGGGCCACGGATTCGGCGACGTACCGGAGGGCCCGTTCCCGCGCGTCGACCTCCTGGTCCGGCCCCAGGAGGGCGTAGCCGCTCCAGACCCGTCCCGGCGCCCGCCGCAGCACCCGGCCGTCGCGGCTGTCGACCAGCTCGGCCTCGACCACGAACTGCACCGCCGTCTCGAGCAGCTCGTTGTCCGGACTCCGGACCCCGCTGCGGCGCCGGTACTCCTGCACCTTGCCCCGGACCACCAGGTCCGCCTCGTCGACCCGCGCGAGGCGCAGGCCCGAGAGGTCGACCACCGCCCGGGACAGCTCGCTCTGGAGCGCGGGCTCGAGGTCCCGCTCCAGGATGCGTTCGTTGGTCCAGAAGACCTCCACTCCGACGGACCGGAACCCCTCCGGGGCCAGGGCGCCGGTCTGCCACCCGCATCCGGCGGCGAGGGCGGCCAGCCCGAGGACCGTCAGGGCCCAGCGGCGGGTTGCCCCGCCCATGTCCGAGCGCCTCGTCATCGGAGCCCGCCCGCGTCGCCGGCCGCCGCGTCCAGGCCCCCGGGGGTCGAGGGGAGGGCGGAGCGGTCCGGCGGTTGCTCGCCGTCGCTGCGCTGGGCCCAGGCCAGGAGGTCCCGGGCCTCGGCCGCCGCATCGACGCCGATCGCGCCGGCCCGTTGGGCCTGGGACAGGGCACGCTCGGCGTGCTGGCGCGCGCCGAAGGTCTCGTCCACGCGCCGGTGGAAGCGGGCCACGCTCAGGTCGTTGTTCGCGAGCCGCAGGTAGCAGGTGGACAGGTCCGACTCGACCGCCTGCACCAGCTCCGGTCCGTCGTCTCCGCGGATCCGGTCCCCGTAGCGCTCCAACCAGGCCTCGAGCTCGTCCCGGGCGCGTTCCAGCTCGAAGCGGTCGTAGTCGTCCCGGGCGACTCGGGCCATACGCAGTCGTGGCAGCCGCGCCTCGGCCCCGGGAGCCCGGGGATCCTGGGGGTGGTAGAGCAGCAGGTCTTCCAAGCGCTCGATCGCCCGGTCGAGGTTGTCGCGCTCCTCGTAGGCCCCGGCCAGGATCTCGTAGGCCTCCGCGCAGCGCGGATGGGTCGGGTAGCGCAGCACGAGCAACTCCAGGGCGCCGATGCCCCGGGACCGGTAGCGCCGCACCAGGGCGTAGCGTCCCGGGTCCTCCACCAGGGAAAAGCCGGCCTGGGCGATCACCGCCCCCGCCCCGGCGCGCTCGGGGTGTCCGGGGTTCTCCTGCTCGAAGTCCCGCAGGTACTTGAAGGCCAGGATGCGCGAGCCCTCGCGCAGGTAGGCCTGACCGGTCGCGACCGCCAGGCGGGCGCGCTGGGCCTGGGGGAGGTTCAGGCGCGTGGCTTCCCGCAGGTCCTCCGCGGTCCAGCGGGCCTCTGCGGCGCTCCGGCCCGCGTCCTCGGCGGCCACGTCCACGGCCTGCTGTGCCAACACGTCGCTCCGGTTGCGGATCTCCGGGGCCAGGTTGCGCACCCCTTGGATCGCGGTCAGGCGCACCAGGGCGTCGAGGGCGCGCCCGGCGGCGAGCTCGGTCTCGGCCGTGGCCAGGGCCTCCTCGACCGACTCTCCACGGGGCAGGTCCGGGTGCAGGCGCGCGTTGGATGCACAGCCCGGCAGGCAGGCCGCGAGGAGCGCGAAGAGCAGCAGCGCCGGGAGCCGGCGGGAGGGGGACGGGAGAGGTCGCGTCATGGCCGGGGGGTCGGCGCCGGAGAACGGCGCGGCGGAGGGGGCAGGGCTCCGGAGGCGTGGGTGCGCCGTCGCGTTTCGAGATGGTACTCGACGAAGCGGCGCACGAAACGCTCCAGGTCCCGGGTCAGGTCCTCGTCGAGATGAACCCGTGCGAGCCGTTCGACCGGGGCGTCCAGGACACTGCGCGCGACCCGCAGGACCGGACGGGGCAGGGCCTCCAGGGGTTCGCGCGCACCCTGGGCATCGGCGGCGCAGGCCTCGCACAGCCGTCCCCCGGCGGCCGCGGAGAAGGGCACGTGGCGGCGCCGCTCGCCGGCCAGGTTCCGACCGCAGGCCGCGCAGTGTTCCAGGGCCGGCTCCAGGCCCGTGCAGCGCAGGAACCCCAGGTCGAAGGCGATGCCCACCAGGCGCGGCGCGACCGTGCCCCCGTGCAGGATCCCCAGGCAGGCGGAGGTGAGTGCGTACAGGTCCGGGTCCGCCTCGGCGTCACGGGCCCCCAGGCCGGCGAGCTCCAGGGTGGCGCAGGCGACCTCGTACCGCTCCAGGTCCCGGGTGATCCCGCGCCGCCGCACGCGCACGCTCGCGCGGCGGAGCAGGGCCACCTCCGAGCTCCGGGAGGGATGCCAGGCGAGCTCGAGCTCGTCGAACAGGTCCAACACCCCGCAGTAGCCCGAGGTGGGGCGGTAGGCGCCCTTGGCCAGGGCGACCACGCGACCGTGGTGGGGGGTCAAGAGGTGCACCAGGAGCGAGCTCTCGCCATAGCGGAAGCGCCGCAGGACCAGGGCCCGGTCCTCGACCGGCGGCCGGGACCTCCGTCCGCCGCGGCGCGGGCGCTTGGGGGCTCCGCCGCCGGTCACGCCCGCACGGCCGAGGCCCGCCCCTCGGGGCGCACGCGCACCGCGAGCACCCGCCGGTCGCTGGCCTCGAGGACGTCGAAGCGCGTCCCCTGCCACTCGAAGGACTCCCCGGGCTTGGGCAGGTGTCCGAGCTCGGCGAGGACGAACCCCGCCAGGGTCTCGAAGTCCTCCTCCTCGGGGATCTCCAGGCCGATCCGCTCGTTCACGTCGGACACGTGGGTCCCGCCCTGGACGTCGAAGGTCCCCTCGTCGATCTCGCGGATCTCCTCGGCGGGGGTGCTGCCCATCTCGTCGGGCAGGTCACCGAACAGCTCGCTGAGAACGTCGCTCATCGTGATCAGCCCCGCGGTGCCGCCGTATTCGTCCAGCACGATCGCGATCTTCTGGCGGTCGCGCCGGAACTCGGTCACCAGCTCGAGCACCAGCTTGGTCTCGGGGACGAAGGGCACCGGCCGGACCAGGTTGCGCAGGGTGGCGCGCTCGATGCCGTCCTGGGCCACCAGCCGCACGATGTCCCGGGCGTAGACGACCCCGATGATCGTGTCCATGTTGCCCTCGAAGACCGGCAGGCGCGTGAGGCCCGAATCGGCGATGCGCCGGGCGACGGTCTGGAGCTCGTCCTCGGCCGACACGGCCACCAGCTCGGTGCGCGGGGTCATGACCTCGGCCACGTCCACGTCGTGGATGTCGAACACGTTCTCGATGATCTCCCGCTCGGAGGGCTGCAACCCCCGCTGGCGCTCGGAGTCCTCGATCACGTCCCGGAGGTCCTCGACGATCTGGCGGGCGCTGGCGGGCTTCTCGGGGATCCGGAACAGGCGCATGGTGGCCCGCCGAGTCGCGTCCAGCAGCAGGACCAGGGCCGCCAGGGGCTTCTGGATCACGACGAAGCCGGGCAGGACGGTCCGCAGCAGGGCGTCGGAGCGCTCCCCGCGCAGGGCGCTGGGCAGCACCTCGGCGGTGAACACGAGCACCGGGACGCTGACCAACAGGGCGACGCCCATGGCCGTCAGGTCCAGCACGCTGCCCACCAGGCCCAGCACCAGCACCACGAACACGATCTCGAAGGTGATCGCGAAGGCCGCCGCGCTGGTGGCCAGGGACTCCGCCCGGGCCAGATGGGGTTGGAGCCGGGCGCGATCGGCCTCGTCTCGGGCCCCCTCGAGGACCCGGGCGGTGACCGAGTGCAAGAGGGCCGAGCGCAGCAGCGAAAAGAACCCGGCCAGGGCCAGGGAGCCCCCCGCGGCCAGCAGCATCTCGGGGTTGCCGAGCGGGAGGTCGGGTTCTGGGTAGAGGGTCTTCGCGGCGGCGAAGACCGAGGAAGGTGGGCCGTTCAAAGGATCGGGCGAGGCAGTCGGAGAGCGCGTCGGCGGGATCCCGTGTGGGAGCCTGTGCGGGACGCGGCGAGGAATCGATAATACGGCCCGCCGCCCTCGCGGCGTCCGTTCATCTGCCCACTCTCATCGGACGCGGGGGGCGATTCCTCCAGCCGTGGAAACCGGGAGGAACCCCGGAGTGCGTTTCCGCTCAGCTCACAGCGTCGAGGTTGCGAACAGTGTGCGCTTTCGCGGAGCGCCCGGTTTGGGGCGAATCCGCACAGAGCCGGACCGCTCCCTCGATCCGACGCGGTTCGCGTGTGTTTTCGCACGTGCCGTTTCTAAGTGCTTGCTTCTTCGAAGCTTAGAAGCTCTCCGCGATTCCGTGCGGCCCTTGGTACGGCATGTGAATGGGCTCTCCCATGATCGCCCCGACCCGTGCCTCGGTCCTCCGCCCCCTCCCCGCTGTTCTGACCCCAGGGCCCTCGGCCTGGCGGAACGCGGACCTCTCCCGCGTCCCCGGACAGGGTGTCCCGGGGGCCCACCGCGCTCGGCCGGCCCGCCGCCTGGCCGTGGAATCCGCGGACGAAGGGGCGCAAACCGACGACAAGCCGACCGCCTTGGTGACCAGCCTGCGCCGGCGCCTGGATCCCTTTCCCCAGGTCCTGTCCGCCCTGGGGGATGGCGCCACCAGCCCGGAGCCCCAGCCGGGGGAGGCCGGGGAGGCCTACCTGAACCGGATGGGCACGGGCCTGATGGTCCTGTTCCGGGACTCCGGGGACCGGGAGGCCTTCGATGCGCTGTACACCCTGACCCGGGATTCGGTCCACGCCTGGATCAAGAGCCTGCTTTCCCGGGGGAACGCGGCCCTGGATCCGAACGAGCTGCTGCAGGACACCTTCGTGAACGTCTACCGCTACCCGCGCTCGTTCCGGGACGACCATGCGGGCAGCTTCCGGGTCTGGGTGCGGACGATCGCCGGGAACCTCGTGCGCCGGGCGGGCACGCGCCGGGCGCGCTACTCGTTCCACGCCCTGCCCGAGGGGCTCCAGGAGCCGGCCGACAGCAGCCACAACCCCTGCTCCCTGGCCGCGGCGGTCGACGAGAGCCGCATCCTGATGGAGAGCTGGGCCCTGTTCTTGCAGATGTACGGGGAGGCCTGGAAGGGGCTCTCCCAGCGCGACCGGCGCACCCTCCACCTGGTGGAGGTGGAGGGGCTCTCCTACGAGGAGGCCGGCAAGCTCCTCGGGGTCGGGCGCTCCAATATGAAGATGATCGTTTTCCGCTCCCGCAAGCGCATCGCCCGTCGGATCGAGCGGGTCCTGGCCTCCGGCCGCCTGGCGGCCGCGGGGCTCGAGGTGGCCTGAGGCGGGGTCCGGACGCCGGGGACCCGGGGGTCCTGGGCCGTACGGGTGGCGCGCGTCCGATCCGGGACACTAGGCTGCGCGGGTGGAGCCCGCAGGAAACCCGATCGACCTGCTCGTGCAGGGGGCCAGTGCGGTCGTCACCCCGCGCGGGGACGCGGCCCGCGGGGGTGCGTCCCTCGACCGGCTCGACCGCCTCGAGGGGGGCGGCGTCGCGATCGACGGCGGGCGCATCCTGGCGGTCGGGAGTGCGGCGGACCTGGCGGAGCGCTTCGCTCCGCGCCAGCTCCTCGAGGCCCGCGGCGGACTGGTCGTACCGGGCCTGATCGATGCCCACACCCACCCGGTCTTCGCCGGCTGGCGGGCGGACGAGTTCGAGCTGCGCACCCGGGGGGCCGGCTACCTGGAGATCGCCGCGGCCGGGGGTGGGATCGCCTCCAGCCTGCGGGGCGTCCGCGGGTCCAGCCGCGAGGAGCTCGTCGCCCTGCTCGTGGCGCGCATGCAGCGCTTCCTGGAGCTGGGCACGACCACCGTCGAGGCCAAGTCCGGCTACGGCCTGTCCGTGGCGGACGAGCGCAAGTGCCTGGAGGCCATCGCCGAGGCCAACCGCTCGCACCCGGTCGATCTGGTGCCCACCTTCCTCGGCGCCCACACCCTGCCACCGGAATACCGGGAGCGGCGCGAGCTGTACGTCGACCTGGTGCGCGAGGAGATGCTGCCCGGGATCGCGGCCGACGGCCTGGCGACCTACTGCGACGTGTTCGTCGAGACCGGTGCGTTCACACTGGCCGAGGGACGCCGCATCCTCACCCGGGCCAAGGAGCTGGGGCTCGGCCTGCGCCTGCACGTGGACCAACTGACCTCCGGCGGGGGCGCCGAGCTCGCCGCCGAGCTGGGGGCGGCCAGCGCCGATCACCTCGAGCACGTCAGTCCCGCCGGCATCGAGGCCCTGCTGGCGGCCGGGACCGTGCCGGTCCTGTGCCCCCTGGTCCCGCTGTTCCTGCGCGAAGAGCAGGAGGCCCCCGGCCGCCGGATGGTGGATGCCGGCCTTCCGGTGGCGATCGCGACGGACTTCAACCCCGGCAGCTGCAACTGCATGAGCCTGTTCGAGGCCCTGTCCTGGGCCTCCCTGCGGTACTCCCTGACGGCGGCCGAGGCCCTGACCGCGGGCACTCTGAACGCGGCCGGATCCCTCGGGTTGGCCGCGGACCGGGGCACCCTGGAGGTCGGCAAGCGCGCCGATCTCCTGGTCCTGGACCTGCCGGACGAGCGTCACATCGTGTACGAGTTGGGACGCAACCCGGTGCGTGCGGTGGTCAAGGACGGCCGCGTCGTGCACGGGGCGTGAGGGGGCCCGGGCCGGCGCGAATTCCCCTCTAGGTGCCCCGGAATCTGGTCGAAGGCCCTTCCTCCATGGACTCCCCCGACCCGCGCTTCACCCGTTCGCGTGCGCTGTCCCGCCGCCTGCACGCGGTGGTCCCCGGCGGCGCCCACACCTACGCGAAGGGGGAGGACCAGTTCCCCGCCGGTTTGGCCCCGGTCATCGCGTCGGGGCGCGGGGCGCGGGTCGTGGACGTGGACGGGAACGAGTACATCGAATACGGCCAGGGCCTCCGGGCGGTGGGGTTGGGGCATGCGTATCCGCCGGTGGTGGAGGCCGCCCGTCAGCAGCTCGAGCGCGGGGCCAACTTCGGCCGACCCAGCGAGTTGGAGCTGCGTTGCGCCGAGGCCTTCCTGGAGCTCGTCCCGGGGGCGGAGATGGTCAAGTTCTGCAAGAACGGCTCCGATGCGACCACCGCGGCCGTGCGGCTCGCGCGGGCCGTGACCGGGCGGGACCACGTCGCGTTCTGTGCGGACCAACCCTTCTTCTCGGTCGACGACTGGTTCATCGGCACGACCCCGATGGGCGCCGGGATCCCCGCCCGCACCCGGGAGCTGTCGCACACCTTCCGGTTCAACGACCCCGCCAGCGTGGAGCGCCTGTTCGCCGAGCGCGGGGCCGAGCTGGCCTGCGTCGTGTTGGAGCCCGCCAAGTACGAGGAGCCCCGGGACGGTTTCCTGACGACCCTGCAGGAGCTGTGCGCGCGACACGGCGCGCTGTTCGTGCTCGACGAGATGATCACCGGTTTCCGCTGGCACGCCGGCGGAGCCCAGACCCTCTATGGCTTGACGCCGGACCTGTCGACCTTCGGCAAGGCCTTCGGCAACGGCTTCTCCGTGTCGGCCCTGGCCGGCAAGCGCCGCTACATGGAGCGCGGTGGGCTCGGGACCTCCGAGGAGCGCGTGTTCCTGCTGTCCACCACCCACGGAGCCGAGGCCCACGCCCTGGCGGCCGCCCTGGAGGTCATGCGCATCTACCGCGACGAGCCGGTCATCGAACACCTGCGGCACGTGGGGGAGCGACTGCGGAGCGGCTTCGAGGAGCTCTCCCGGGCCCACGGGTTGCAGGAGCACCTGCGGTGCTTCGGACCGCCCCAGTGCATGGTGTACCTCACGCTGGATCGACAGCGGCGTCCGTCCCAGGCCTATCGCACGCTGTTCCTGCAGGAGACCCTGTTGCGCGGACTGCTGATGCCCTCCTTGATCGTGGGGTATTCCCACACCGAGGCGGAGGTCGACACGACCCTGGAGCGACTGGCAGAGGTGTTCCCGGTCTATCGTCGGGCGTTGGACGAAGGGGTCGAACAACACCTCGTGGGCCGGCCTGTCCAACCGGTGATGCGGCCCCACAACCGGGGCGACGAGCTGACCTGAGGGGACCTTCGCCCGGGAGCGCTTCGGGTAGACTCCGGGCCGTGGCGGCGACCGACGTATCCCACTGGTTGGAGTGTGTCCCCAACTTCAGCGAGGGCCGGGATCCGGCCCTGTTGGAGGAGCTGTCCGCTGTGGTCGCCGCGGTGGCCGAGGTCGAGGTCCTGGACGGGTCCCTCGACCCCGATCACAACCGGGCGGTGTTGACCTTCGCCGGACCGCCGCCGGCCGTCGCGGAGGCGGGCTTTCGGGCGGTCGCGACCGCCGCACGGCGCATCGACCTGACGCGCCACGAGGGGGTCCATCCGCGCATCGGCGCGACCGACGTGCTGCCGTTCATCCCCCTGGACCCGGGGAACCAGGACGTGGCGCGGGCGACCGCCCACGGGGTCGGGGCGCGGATCGGCGCCGAGTTGGGCATCCCGGTGTACTTCTACGGGGCGGCCGCGCGGCGGCCGGAGCGCCGGGCCCTGCCGGCGGTGCGACGCGGGGGTCTCGAGGGGCTGCAGGCCGCCCTGGGGCGCGACCCCGCCCGCGAACCGGACGAGGGGCCGCGCGCCGCCCTGCATCCCACCGCCGGGGCCACGGCCGTCGGTGTCCGCCCCTTCCTGATCGCCTTCAACATCGACCTGGAAACTACGGATGTCGCCGTCGCTAGGGAGATCGCGGGCGCGATCCGCGAGGCCGGCGGAGGCCTGCCCGGCATCCGGGCCCTGGGACTCCCCCTGGCCCGCCGCGGCGTCGCCCAGGTCAGCATGAACATCACCGATCACCGCCGGACCGGACTGGTCCAGGTCTTCGAGGCCGTCGAGCAGCACGCGGCCCGCCACGGCGTGCAGGTCCGCGGCAGCGAGCTGATCGGGCTGGCTCCGGCGGACGCCCTGGACGCGGCGATCGCCCGGCGCGTGCGCCTCGATGGCTTCGACGCGGCGCGACACGTGCTCGAGGAGCGCCTGGCGGCCCTCCGCCGTCACAGGCCTGACGCGGCTCCGAATCCCGCAGGGCCGCACGACCCTTCCTCCGAATCCCGACGATGAGCAAGACCCTCGCGATCCTGATCCTGCTGTTCACCGGCCTGGGGGCCTGGGCCGTCGCGCCGCCCTCGGATCCCGCACCCGCGTTGGGCTCCGGGCAGGAGCAAGAGGACCCCTTCGTGCGCTGCACCCGCTGCAAGAACACCGGCCGGCAGGAGTGCGACCAGCACAAGCGGTTGGACCTGGAGCTGGAGCTGAGCGTGGACTACTGCAGCTTCGTCGCCAACTGCGACACCTGCGCGGGGGCCGGCTGGGTGGACTGCGAACACTGCGAGAACCCGGCGGTCGAGGAGCGCCTGGCGGCCAAGCGCGCGCGCGTCGCCCTGCTCGAGCCGGAGATGAGCGCCGTCGATGCGGTGATGGAACGCGAGCTGCGCAAGGTGGCCGTTCCGCACCTGGTGGTGGTCTGCGAGGTCGACTCGTGGAAGATCGACAAGAAGCGCGTCAAGGACCACGACCTGGCGCACCTCTACGCCCAGCGTTCCCAGGCCCTGGTGGAGGACTACAAGCGGATCCTCGGCGTGCCCGCCTCCGAGTTCGAGGAGCGCGTCCGGGTGCTGATGTGGGGTTGGCAGAAGGACCACGAACAGGGCTCGATGCGCTTCGCCGAGATCTCCGGTCAGCGCGGGGTCAAGCTGCTCGGGATCCACCCGACGTATTCGGTGCCGGTGACGACCGAGCACTACGACGACGACGAGCAGCTCCACCGCAGCGTCGTGCACAACCTCACGCACCTGCTCCTGTCCCACCAGAACCCGGCCCTGTGGGTCGGGAACATCAAGGGGGGCTGGGCGGATGCCGGGCTCGCGCACTGGTTCGAGGAGCGGCTGCACGGGGTGTGCGACAACTATTGCTACCAGGAAGTGGACACCTCCAACCGGCGGGGTTTTGGCGGGGGCAACTTCCGCGTCGGGTTGCGCAAGGCCCTGACGAAGGGGGACCTGCCGTCGGTGGCGTCGGTGCTGATGCAGAACACCGACACGATGACCGAGGAGATGAACGCCCTCTCCTTCGCGATCGTCGACTACCTGATGAACGTGGACCCGACCAAGGCGAACCTGCTGTTCAAGCGCATGCGGGCGCGCACCGCCACGCGCGATGCGCTCCAGGAGGCCTACGGCATCTCCACGCTCCAACTCGAGTCCCGGGTGAAGGCCTGGATCGAGGAGCAGTACCCCTCCCGCTGATCTCTGCGGCGCGCGCGGGGGGTCGGAAAACAGCGGGGCTCCGCGACACGTGTGTGTCGCGGAGCCCCTTTCGGTCGGGTCCGGAACCCCCTGCCGGCGGCCCCGACCGGTGACCCTCCTACGCCGGAGGGTCATCCGTGGCGCGCCTGCCTCAGCGGTTGCAGCAGGTGCGGCGTTCGTGGCGACCCGGGACCCAGACCCGCTCGTAGCGCGTCTCGTAGTGTCCGGGGTGCTCGTAGATGTCCCAGTAGCCGGCGCGGGCCAGGCGCCGCGTGCGGCGACCGCAGGAGTCGATGGCGTCCTCGTAGACCGGCTCGATCCAGACCTTCTCGCGGTGGCCGGGCACGTAGACCTGACGTGCACGGGACTCGTAGTGCCCGGGGACCCAGATCGGCGTGGTGACGCACACGTGCCGCTGGTTGCGGTAGTCGACCCGGATGCCGCGGCCGGAGCGGACGCCGCGCTCGTAGCCGCGACCGCGTCCGTAGGAGGCCTTGGCCCGGACGCCGCTCTTCTGACCGAGGGCGAGGCTGACCTGACCCCGCTCGGACCCGAGGGTCACGCCGAGCTCCTGGGCATCCACGGGCTCGGCCGTCACGGCGCCGAGGGAGAGGAGAAGGAGGGGGAGGAAGAGATGGGCTTTCATTGCGGTCCTGCCTTGGGCTGGTGTCGCCGGAGGTGGCGGCACGGAAGTGGGGGATGCAGGGGGCGTGCCAAGGGGGGGTCTCTATGCGGTTTGTGGATGTAAGTCGTTTCCCTGTTGTGGTTTATGGCTCTTGTGCCGCTCGCCGGGGCTCAGCGGAGGGGTCCCCCGGGTGCCCTGCTGTCCTCCGGAGCCGTCTTCCTGGGAGGACAGGGGTCCGACCAGCGCTCCTGGGGCCCTGGACGGGGACCCCGGGGCTCAAGTCGCCGCGCGATCCTCTCGATCACCCTCGGGAGCGCCTTTCCAGTCCCCTGCGTAACCCCACTGCCATGAGCCAACCCGAAGCGAGACGGTCGAGCGACAGCTCCTCCCCGGACGAGGCCGGTGCGACCACGGTCGAGCAAGGTCGCCGGTACGACCGCACTCCCCTCGAGGCACCCCTGTCGATCGAGGTCGTGACCACCGCCCTGGAGGGGATGGCCGACAACCTCTCGCGGGTGGGGCTGATGCTCTACACCGACCAGCCCCTGTCCGTCCGCGTCCGCATCGACGGCTTCCAGGAGGGCCGGCCCCTGCAGGGGCGCCTGATCCGGCTCCAGCGCATGGACGAGGAGACCACCGGGATCGCGATCGAGTTCGACGACCTGGTCGATCCGGACGCCGCTGCCTGAGGCTGGGGCGCCCCCGCCGCCGTCGGGGGCTCCCGAGGCGGTGCCCCGGCCCTGGCGCCCGGGCGGGGACGGAGCCTAGGCTCCGGGGATGAAACCGACCGAGCGAGCCGACGGAGACCTCGTCCTGCGCACGGCCACCCTGGCCGACCTCGACGCGCTGGTGGCCTTTCAGTGCGCGATGGCGCGCGAGACCGAAGGCAAGGAGCTGAACCCGGAGCGGGTATCCCGGGGCGTCCGTGGGGTCTTCGAGGATCCGGGCCGTGGGCACTACTGGCTGGCCGAGCCCGGCGGGGGCGGTGCTCCCCTGGGGGGGCTGTTGCTGACCTACGAGTGGAGCGATTGGCGTGCCGGCACCTTCTGGTGGATCCAGAGCGTGTTCGTCGCCCCCGCCGCCCGGGGTCGGGGCGTGTTCCGCGCCCTCTACGACCGGGTGCTGGGGGAGGCGCGCGGGGCTGCCGACGTCTGCGGAATCCGCCTCTACGTGGACGAGGACAACCACCGCGCCCAGGGGGTCTATGGCGCGCTCGGCATGACCCCGAGCCACTACCGGTTCTTCGAGGTGGACTTCGTCCTGGGGGAGGCCGGACCGGGTTAGCGGACTGCACCTCGCTTCCCCCCGGCCGCCGGCTCCGGCGGTCCTCGACCTGTGGCCTCCGGCTGCGCCGGCGTTGAGCGGCCCCGGGCCCCCCGTTACCCTGTTCGGCCGTGTCGCTCCCCGGAGGCCGGACCGCCCTGGTCCTGGTCCCACCGGGGAGGCGCCCTCCGTATCGACTCCGGGTCCAGGCTGGACCCACGCGACGGGCCCGTCCCCGGTCCCGCGGTCGACCACCACCCCACGTCCGAACCCCCTGCCTGAGCGCGCAGGGCCCCATCCTTCAGGAGCCACGATGTCCCAGGGAGACGGTAACCGACCGGCGACCGCCCAGCTCGTCTACGACGGCAAGACCTACGAGATGCCGGTGATCGTGGGATCGGAAGGGGAAGTGGGGGTGGACATCTCCAAGCTCCGCTCGGAGTCGGGCTTGATCACCCTCGACAGCGGCTTCGGCAACACCGGGGCCTGCAAGAGCGCGATCACGTTCATCGACGGAGAGCAGGGCATCCTGCGCTACCGGGGCTACCGGATCGAGGACCTGGCCGAGCGCAGCACCTTCCTCGAGGTGGCGTGGCTGCTCCTGTACGGCGAGCTCCCCTCCGCCGCCGAGCTGGAGGGCTTCACCGAGCAGATCACGCGGCACACGATGCTGCACGAGGACTATCGCCGCCTCTACGGGTTCATGCCGAAGAGCGCGCACCCGATGCCCGTCTCCGCGGCGGCGGTCGCGGCCCTCTCGACCTTCTACGAGGAAGCCAAGGACGAGGATCAGATCCACCGCGCGATCGTGCGCTTGATCGCGAAGATGCCGACCATCGCGGCGAACGCGTACAAGCACTCGATCGGGCAACCGGCGATCTACCCGCGGAACGACCTCGACTACGGGTCCAACTTCCTGCACATGATGTTCGCCACCCCGTGCGAGGAGTACGAGGTGGACCCGGTCATCGCGAAGGCCCTGGACCTCCTGCTGATCCTGCACGCGGACCACGAGCAGAACTGCTCGACCTCGACCGTGCGCATCGTGGGCAGCTCCCAGGCGAACTTCTACGCGTCGATCGCCGCCGGCATCAGCGCCCTGTGGGGCCCCCTGCACGGCGGGGCGAACCAGAAGGTGATCGAGATGCTCGACGCGATCGAGGCCGAGGGGGGCAACGCCGATCGCTTCATGGAGCTCGCCAAGGACAAGAACAACAAGGTGCGCCTGATGGGCTTCGGGCACCGGGTCTACAAGAGCTACGACCCGCGCGCCGCAGTGCTCAAGAAGAGCTGCGAGGAAGTGCTCGCACGCGTCGGGGGCTCCAGCAAGCTGCTCGAGATCGCGATGCGCCTGGAGGAGATCGCCCTGTCGGACGACTACTTCGTCGAGCGGCGGCTCTACCCGAACGTCGACTTCTATTCCGGCGTGATCTACAAGGCCATGGGGATCCCGGTGAACATGTTCACGGTCATGTTCACGATGGGCCGCCTACCCGGGTGGATCGCGCAGTGGCTGGAGATGCGGAACGATCCGGAAACGCGGATCGGCCGCCCGCGCCAGATCTACACGGGGCCCGAGGAGCGGGCCTACACCCCCCTCGAGAGCCGCTGACCGAGCCGGGGCCGGCCCCCCGCCACCCCCGCCGTGGAGTGCGGGCGGGGGGGATGGGGAGGATGGGGAGGACCTGGCCCGGGGGGCCGGGTCCCGGGGTGGGCCGGGGCGGCATGGGGAGTCGGGGGCACGCGGTGCGACCCCCCGGGCGAATTTGGACAAAAAGCGCCCACTATGGCTTCACCGGGCTCGAGCGGGAGACCGATCGCCTGCCGTACGAGGCCAATCCCCATGCGTACCGTCGTAGCGAACAGCGACGAGCTCGATTCGATCGAAGCCGTCACCGATCTCATCCAGCAATGTGAACGCGACCTGAAGGGCGAGGATCCCGCCGCTGGCCTGCTCTACATGAGCGTGGACTACGAGCAGGATCTGGTCCTGGAGGCCCTGCGCCGCCGCTGGCCGGACATGCCCCTGATCGGCGCGAGCACCGACGGGGAGATCTCGTCCTCCGGGGGCTTCCAGTACGACTCGGTCCTGTTGACCCTGTTCGTCGGGGACGTGCGGGCCGAGGCCGCCGTTGCGCGCGGCCTGTCCGGTGGGGTCGACGCAGCCGTCGAGGCCGCGTTGCAGACCCTGTCCGCGCCGGGCGACATTTGCATCGCGTTGCCCCATCCGGCGACCTCCAACGCCTCCGAGGTCGTGCGGGCCCTGGATGCCCGGCTCGATCCGAGCCGCTGCCCGGTGGTGGGGGGGCTCAGCGGGGACCACCGCGAATTCAGCAAGTTCACCGAGTTCTTCGGCGACGAGGTGCTCGTCGACTCCTGCCCGGTGCTCGTGCTGGGGGGCGGTTTGAAGAGCTCCGTCGGCGTCGGGTCCGGTTGGTTCCCCCTGGGGTCGACCATGCGCGTGACCAAGAGCGTGGGCAACATCATCCACGAGCTCGACGGCCGGCCGGCCCTCGACGTGTTCGGGGATCAGTGGGGCTTCGAGAGCATCGGCAGCCTGGGGGAGCATCCCCTGGCGGTGTACTCCGGCGAGGCCCCGGGGGACTTCGTGATGCGGGCCGTCATGGACCACGACCCCGAAGCGGGGACGCTCGTGTTCGCCGGCGACGTGGCCGAGGGCGCCGAGGCGCGCTTCACCGAGGTGTTGCCGGAGGGCATCCTGGACGGCTCCCGGCGCTCCCTGGGGGATGCTCTGGAGGCCTACGGCGGGACCCGGCCCTCGACGGCGTTGGTCTTCTCTTGCGCCGCCCGCAAGTGGGTGCTCGGCACCCAGATCCAAGGCGAGATCGCGGCCCTCGACACCGCGGTCAAGGAGAGCGGCCTCCCGGGTCTCGATCTGGCGGGCTTCTACTGTTTCGGCGAGATCGCGCCCAACACCCCGGGTGCACCCAGCCTGCTGCACAACGAGACCTGCATCTCTGTTGTCCTGGGCAAGTAGGTCCATGGAAGAGCGCTCGAGAGAAGAGCTCGCGGCCGAGGTCGTCCGGCTCGAGCGACTGCTCCAGAGGTGTGAGCGGCGCGTGGAGCAGATCGGGCGCGAGGCCCGCATCTCCGAGGACCTCGCTTCGCGGAGCAAGCGGGTGCTCCTGCGCAAGCAGGAGGACCTGGAGGCCACGGTCGCCCAGTTGAGCCGGACCGCCGAGGACCTGGAGGCCGCGCGGCAGGCGGCGGAGGCCGCCAACGAGGCCCGGGGCCGCTTCCTGGCGGTCGTCAGCCACGAAATGCGGACGCCGATGAACGGCATCCTGGGCACCCTCCAGCTCCTCCTGGACTCGACCCTCGACGTCGAGCAGCGCAGCCTGATGGACCTGACCTACGAGTCGGCCGAGTCCCTGCTGCGGATCATCAACGACGTGCTCGACTTCTCGAAGGCGGAGGCGGGCAAGATCGATCTGGAGCGGATCCCCTTCGATCTCCGCCAGAGCGTGCAGGGAGTGATCGACATCGAGACCGAGCCCGCCCTGCGCAAGGGCCTCCGGCTGGAGTTCGAGCTGCACCCGGACGTGCCCGAGTCGGTCAGCGGCGACCCCCTGCGCCTGCGCCAGGTCCTGTTGAACCTGCTCAGCAACGCGGTGAAGTTCACCCCCGCCGGCCGGATCCTGCTCCGCGTCTCGCCCTCGGGCGTGGCGGAGGGCTGCCTGCGCTTCGAGGTCGAGGATTCGGGGGTCGGCATTCCCGCGGAGCAGTTGACCAACATCTTCGACGCCTTCACCCAGGCCGACCTCAGCACGACGCGCCAGTTCGGTGGCACCGGGCTCGGGCTCTCGATCTGCCAACACCTCGTGATGTTGATGGGGGGGGAGCTGGAGGTCGTCAGCGAACCGGGCCTCGGCTCGACCTTCTCGTTCGACGCGCGTCTGCCCCCCGCGACGCTGCACGCGGCCCACGGGGACGCCGTGAAGACCCCCTCCGGGCGACAGCTCCCGACGGAACTGCACGTCCTGGTGGTCGACGACAACATGGTCAACCGCAGCGTCGCCCAGCGCATGCTGATGAAGCTCGGCGCCAAGGTCCAGTTGGCCACCAACGGGGTCGAAGCCGTCGAGGCGATCGAGGCGGAGGAGTTCGACCTGGTGCTGATGGACTGCTCCATGCCGGTCATGGACGGCTTCGAGGCCACGCGCGCGGTCCGCGGTCTCGCGGGACCCCGTTCGGCGGCCCGGATTCTGGCCATGACCGCCCTGACCGCCGACGCGGACGAACAGCGCTGCCTGGACGCCGGGATGGACGGCTACATCCCCAAGCCGGTGAAGCTCGACACCCTCCGCGAGGTGCTCTTGTCCGAGATTGCGCGGACGATGAACCGCGCCGCGTGACTTCTCGCGCGGAATGAGCGCGAATTCAGGCGGCCTTCACCCGCCTCTCACGCCCGCGTCCTACAAAGGATCCGTGGCGGGTGGGAAGCATCTCCCCGCCGCACGTGGCGCGATCCTCTCTCTCGCCCACGTGCAATCCTGAGCGGGAGCGGACCGATGGGGTCCGCTCCAGGCGCCCTCGGGTCGGCAGGGGTCCGGGGGCGCCCTCTTTGGGATTCTTGTCTGGGAGCCCTCGCTGGGTTCCTTCGCCGGCACGCTGACTGTTGCGAGCGTGCGCGGGTCTACAGCAGGCCGAGGAACCAACCCGGCGCGAGCCCCATCAACAACACGCCGATCGCACAGACGACGGTGGCCAACCCGGCGGTCAACGGACGGGCGGCGAAGGGAGCCGGGTGGGACTCGTCGGCCGGCTGCATGTACAGGGCGACGATCACGCGCAGGTAGTAGCCCAGGGCGATGACCGAGAGGAGCGCGCCGAGCACGGCGACCAGCAGCAGGTCGGCCTCGACCAGGGCCGAGAACACCAACCACTTGCCGAGGAAGCCCCCGGTGGCCGGGATGCCCCCCAGGGAGAGCATGAACAGGGCCAGGGCCGCGGCGAGCCCCGGGCGCGAATGGGCGAGGCCCCGCAGGCCGTCCAGGGTCAGGTAGCGCCGGCCGTCCGATTCCAGGAGCGACAGCACCCCGAAGGCACCGGTGGCGGTGAACAGGTACGCGCCCATGTAGTAGAGGGCCGCGCGCATGGCGGTCCCGTCCGTGGCCCCGGCCAGGCCGCCGGCGACGATCAAGAGCACGGTGCCGGCGTGGGCCACACCGGAGTAGGCCAGCATGCGCTTCAGGTTCGACTGCGCCAGGGCCCCCAGGTTGCCGAGGGCCATCGTGATCAGGGCCAACCAGGCGATGCTGGTGGCGGCCGCCGGGGGGAACAGGTGGGTCAGGTTCACCAGCACGCCGAAGGCGGCGGCCTTGGTGCCCGTGGCCATCAGGGCCGTGACCGGCGTGGGACTGCCCTCGTACACGTCCGGCGCCCACAGGTGGAAGGGGAAGGCCGAGACCTTGAAGAACAGGCTGGCGGCGAGCAGGGCCGAGCCGGCGATGCCCAGGGTGCCGGACAGCTGCCCGTCCACGGCGTGGGCGATCAGGCTGTCCTCGCCGACGATCGAGACGGTGCCACAGGCCGCGTACAGGAGCGCGGTGCCGTACAGGAAGATCGCGGTCGAGAAGGACCCCAAGAGGAAGTACTTGAGCCCGGCCTCGACCGAGGTCGACCGCGCCCGTTGGAACGCCGCGAGGCAGTACAGCGGAATCGAGAGCAGCTCGAGCCCGATGAAGAACACGATCAGGTCCCCGGCGCCGACCATCAGCATCATGCCGGCCGGAGCGCTGAGCAGCAGAGCGTCGTGCTCCAGCTTGAAGGGCCGGTTGGAGGGTCCGTAGTAGCCGATCGAGTACACGTAGGCCAACAGGGTCCCCACGCAGAACAGCACGCCCCACAGGGCCGTCGCCCGGTTGGCGACGAAGGTGCCCTCGAGGACCACCCCGGGGACAGCGTCCGCCCCGAGGAGCCGGACCTGGAAGAACAGCGCGACCGCCAGGGCGGCGACGAACACCGGGCCGCGCAGGGGCTTGAGGGCGTTGACGATGTCGCAGATCAGGAGCAGCAGCACGCCGATCCCGATCGCGAAGATCGAGGCCGTGGCGGCGCCGGCACCCTCCCACAGGGCGGGGCCGAAGGCCTCGGCCAGGTCCGTCGCGGAGCGGGTCGTCGCTCCCGCGACGGTCGCGGGCAGGGTTCCGAGGAGAGCGTCCATGGGGGAGTCGAGGGCCGAGGCGCTCATCGGGGCGAATCTCCTGCGGGGGCGGCTTCGAGCTGGGCGGGCGTTCCGCCATCGGAGCGGGTCTGGGCGAGCTCCCCGGGGTTCGCGGGGCCGCGCTGCTCGAGGAGCGCGCTCTCCGCGGCGCCGCGGACGGCCTCGAGGCGCCCGTGCAGGGCGTCGATGCTGGCGCTGGTCTTGCCCAGGAAGAAGTTCGGTTGCACCCCGATCCAAAGGACCAGGACGCAGAGCGGAGCCAGGGTGGCGATCTCGCGCAGGTTGAGGTCTGCCACCTTGCGGTTGGCCTCGTGGATGATCGGGCCGAAGAGCACCCGGCGGGTCGCCACCAGGAGGTAGACGGCGCCGAAGATGACCCCGGTCACGGCCACCGCCCCCCAGAGCTTCGAGGCCTCGAAGCTCCCCAGGAGGATCAGGTATTCCCCGACGAACCCGTTGAGGCCCGGCAAGCCCACGCTCGACAGGACCGTGAACACGAAGAAGATCGCGAACAGGGGCATGGTCGCCGCGAGCCCCCCGTACTGGTCCAGGGCGCGGGTGTGCCGGCGCTCGTAGATCATCCCGACCAGGAGGAACAGCAGGCCGGTCGAGATCCCGTGGTTGACCATCTGCAACACGCCGCCCCGCAGGCCGGCCTGGGTCAGGGCGAAGAGACCCAGCACGACGAACCCGAGGTGGCTGACCGAGGAGCAGGCCACCAGGCGCTTGAGGTCGTTCTGGGCCATGGCCAGGAACGCGCCGTACACGATCCCCAGGGCCCCCAGGGCCATGAACAGCGGCGCCCAGGTGATCGCGGCTTCGGGGAACAGTTGGATCCCGAAGCGGAGCAGGCCGTAGGTGCCCATCTTCAAGAGGACCCCGGCCAGGAGCACCGAGCCGGAGGTCGGGGCCTGGGTGTGCGCATCCGCCAACCAGGTGTGGAACGGCAGCACCGGCACCTTGATCGCGAAGGCCAGGGCGAAGGCCAGGAAGATCCAGGTCGGCGGGGAGCCGCTGGCGGTGTAGGTGCCCGGCTCGAGCAGGGCCGGCACGCTGGCGGTGCCCGTCAGGTAGATCAGCGCGATGACGGCGACCAACATCACCAGACTGCCGGCCACCGTGTAGAGGAAGAACTTCACCGTCGCGTAGAGGCGGTCCTCACCACCCCAGATGCCGAGGATGAAGTACAGCGGGACGAGGCTGACCTCCCAGAAGACGTAGAACAGCACCAGGTCCAGGGACAGGAACACGCCCATCATCCCCGTCTCCATGACCAGCAGCCAGATCAGGAACTCCTTCACCCGGGTCTGGATGTGCCCGTAGGAGGAGAGCACCACCAGGGGCATCAGGACCGCGGTCAACGCGACCATCAGGATCGAGAGGCCGTCGACCCCCAGCCGGAATTGAATCGGCACGTTCCCGTCCCCGGTGGGCAGGGTGAACCACGTGGCCGCCACGTCGAAGTCCGGTTGGAACCCCGCCAGGGCACCGTCGAAGCCGGCCCAGAGGACCAGCCCGAGGGCGCCGACAACCGAGGTCACGGCCAGGGTGGCGAGGCGCAGGGCGCGGTGGTTGCTCCCCGGCAGAAGCAGGAGGAGCAGCACGCCGACGAGCGGCAGGAAGGTCAGGAGGGTGAGCAGCATGGGACTAGACCGCGATCCAGAGCAGGACGAGCGCCGCGGCGCCGGTTCCCATCCACAGGGCGTAGTTCTTGACGCTTCCGTCGGCCAGGCCGCGCACGCGGCCCCCGGCCTTGCGGGCGAACATCGCCGCGCCGTTGACGAGGCCGTCGATGCCCAGTTGGTCGATGAAGGTGGCCGTCACGAAGGCGCACAGCTTGATGGGCTGCACGATCCGCTCGGCGTAGGTGCGGTCGATGCGCCAGGCCCCGCCCAGGAACCCGGCCAGGCCGGGGTTGCGCTCCTGGAAGGACACGTCCTCCTCGTAGCCGCGCTCGTAGGCGTGGAAGCCCTTGTGGGCGAAGAACAGCGCGATCACCGACCCGAAGCCCAACAGGATCCACTCGGTGAGGACCGGCAGGTGCGGGGCTTCGCCGCCGTGGAGGATCCGCGTCCCCGCCTCGGTGACCGGGTGGAGCCACTCGTGCAGGGCCAGGTGGGGCAGGAGCGGGATGACGTGGGGGATCCCCAGGAGCCCGCCGAACAGCGCGAGGGCCGCGAGCACCCAGAGCGGAGCGGTCATCGAGCCGGGCGACTCGTGGGGATGCACCTTGCCGACGTCGAAGCGCTCCTCGCCGAAGAAGGTCAGGGCCACCATGCGCCAGCTGTAGAAGGCCGTCATCGCGGCGGCGGCGACGCCCACCAGCCAGAGCACGTCGTACGCCCCGCCGTGCCCGAAGGTGTGGGCCAGGATCTCGTCCTTCGAGAAGAAGCCCGACAGCCCCGGCATCCCGGCCAGGGCGGCGGCGCCGATCGCGAAGGTGCGCCAGGTGTGCGGCATGTGCCGCCGCAGCCCACCCATGCGGCGCATGTCCTGCTCCTCGTGCATCCCGTGGATCACCGAGCCGGACCCCAGGAACAGGAGACCCTTGAAGAAGGCGTGGGTCACCAGGTGGAAGATCGCCGCGCCCCAGGCCCCGGTCGCCAGTCCCAGGAACATGTACCCGAGCTGGCTGACCGTGGAGTACGCGAGGACCTTCTTGATGTCGTTCTGGAGCAGCGCGCTCGAGGCCCCGATGAACGCGGTCAGGGCCCCGACGATGCCGATCAGGAACAGGACCGTCGGGCTGGCCGCGAACAGCGGGTTCAGGCGGACGATCAGGTACACGCCGGCGGTGACCATCGTGGCCGCGTGGATCAGGGCGGAGACTGGGGTCGGCCCCGCCATGGCGTCCGGCAGCCAGGTGAACAGCGGGAACTGGGCCGACTTGCCGCAGCAGCCCCCGAACAGGAGCAGGGCGGCCCAGAACAGCGTCGTCTCGTTGCCGGCGATCGACCCGGCCACGCTGCCGGAGATGTCCGACAGATCCAGGGTCCCGAAGACCTGGACCAGGAGGAAGCTGCCCAGGAGGAAGCAGGCGTCCCCGATGCGGTTGACGATGAAGGCCTTTTGCCCGGCCTCCGCCGGCCAGCCCTTCTGGTACCAGAAGCCGATCAGCAGGTACGAGCAGAGGCCGACGCCCTCCCAGCCCACGAACAGCCCCACCAGGCTCGAGGAGAGCACCAGGAGCAGCATCGCGAACACGAACAGGTTCAGGTACGCGAAGAACTTCGCGTAGCCCGGGTCCCCCTTCATGTAGCCCGTCGAATACACGTGGATCAACGCGCCCACGCCGGTGATGACCAGGATCATCACGCTGGACAGGCGGTCGACCACCAGGGACAGGTCGATCGCGAACGAACCCGCATCGATCCAGGCCCAGGTGGTGCTCTCGAGGGCGACGGTCCCGTTTCCATCGCCGAGGAGCTGCACGAAGGCGTAGAGCGCGACTCCGAAGGCCGCCACCATCGCACCGCACGCCACCAGACCCGCGAGGGCGCTGGGACCGGCGGCCCCCGGGTCGCTCTTGCGGGCGCGCAGGGTCAGGAGATGGAGGATCCCGGCGACCACGCTGCCCAGCAGGGGGAACAGCGGTAGCAGCCAGAGCCAGGCGTGGCTTTCCATGGACGATTCGGGGTGGTGTTGTTCGCAGGAGGCGTGGGGGCCGCGCTTCGCTCAGCCCTTCAACTCGGTGACCGCATCGAGGGCGACGGTCTGTTTGAGCCGGTACAACGCGATGATCAGCGCCAGCCCGACGGCCGCCTCGCAGGCGGCGACCAGGATCACGAAGATCGCGAAGACCGGGCCTTCCAGGCTCAGGCCGTTCGCGTCGGAGTACATGCGGCTGCCGGCGACGAAGGACAGGTTCGCCGCGTTCAGCATCAGCTCGATCGAGGCCAGGACGATGATCACGTTCCGGCGGATCAGGAAGCCCAGCACGCCCAGTCCGAACAGGACCGCGGCCAGGATCAGGAGGTGTTCGCTCGGGACGCTCAACGCAGGGCCTCCTGGGGGACGGCGGCGGGCTCGGGCTCGGCCGCGGTGGGGGGAGCGGCGGGCACCC